>PITA01016643.1:0-45914 GCA_004023965.1 Spilogale gracilis
GAAACCATGCGATACTTGACTTTCTCTTCTTGGCTTATTTCACTCAGCATAATCTCTTCCAGTCCAGTCCATGTTGCTACAAAAGTTGGGTATTCATCCTTTCTGACGGAGGCATAGTACTCCATTGTATATATGTACCACATCTTCTTTATCCATTCATCTGTTGATGGGCACCTTGGCTCTTTCCACAGTTTGGCGACCTAGCTGAATCTTCCCGACTCGGCTCTTAGCCGGGGGACAGACTGGCGAACTTGGCCCCACCCAGCAGTCCGGCCTGAAATCTGCCTAAGGCCTTAGTGATAGCCACTAATGAGCTCCTATTGGACCCTGCTACTTCTTTTACTCCCTCCTTTCCTCTCTATATAACTGTGTCTCTGATACAATAAAGCTGAGATTGCTGTGCCTTCAGGGCTCACTCAACTCTCCGTGGTGTGGTTTCTTTCCCGGTTTCAGGGGGGTGGCCGGGCAGTCAACACTTATCATCTCGCTCAGCCCCGGAGAGAGCAACAAACTGTATGGCATTGAAACACTATATTTTATTTCTCAGGGGTTTTGTGTGTGTGTGTGTGTGTGTGTGTGTGTGTGTGTGTGTGTGTGTGTTGTCTACATACTATGAGATTCCAGAGGCCGGGGCCCGCGATTTTCATCTTTCTATCTCCAAATTCAGAAGCCTAAAATATGGTAGATTCTCAATAAATATTTCATGACTGCATGATTGTTGAGTGAAGACAAAACATGTAGTGCAGAGAGTTAACATCTCTTATGGATCAAAAAAAGGTGTAGAGGCCCTGCTTAGGGAAACCAGGAACTCAACATCAGTGGAATATAAATAAAGGTAAGTGCAGAAAATTAAGGACCAAGACTTCTGGAATCACTTCTCTATTAAAGGTTATAAAATTCACTAGTAATCCAAAAGTAGGATTTAAAATAAGAATAAAACCATTTGGTCTACTAAGTTCTCAAATTGAAATTAATAATATACAATTGTAGTAAGGTATAGTGAAACAGCACTAGCATTATTAATCTTGTGGAGAATTAAATTGGTGTATTTGTATCAGTAGTCACTTAAAATATTCATACAATTGAGACTCTAATTCTTTTTATGGAAAACTATTTATGAAGAAATATGGATAAAGATTTAGATACCCATGTTATTTAAAATGGGGAAAATATCAGAATCAACCAAAATTACATAGCCATTACATTTTTATTTACAAAGACATGAAGACATGTTTACTCTCAGTTTCTCTCTCTCTCTCTCTGTCACCACACACACACACACACACACACACACACACACATATACATATTACAATATATACATCTATATATATGCATTTAAAAAAAGCTTGGAAGAAAATATTCCAAAATATTAATAGTAATTAACTCTGGATGATGGAATTATGAATAATTTGGATTTTCATTTTTATACCTCCCTGTAATTTTCAATTCTTCAACCTTTGGCCTGTATTTTTCTTTAATCAGATGAAAACAATAAATGTTACTGAAAAAAACTGGAAACTATGTTTGTAACTGACCACAAGTCCTGTAATAAATAAACAATCTGGAGCAAGACATTTCAAGAAAACAGACATAACAACTGAAAAGGTGGTGGGAATGCATGCAAGCCAAAGGCTCTTATCCTTCAGCAAAGTAAAGATTATGTTGCATAAAGACACCCTGGGAAAGCAGTGCAAGCATCAAGGAACACAAGGATCCAAGAGTTGTTGGAAGGAGAACATATAGGTTTACATCTGCCTATTAAACATGTCTTGGAGAAAACTTTAAAGCAAATAAATCCCAGCTCTCCAGTGGTCTAAGTGAACTGCCAATCCATAGCCAGAGCCAATTCAACTTTGGATCCTTGACTTGAAGGTTCTTAGTGAGAAGGGAATTGGAGACCCTAAAAACTTAATTCATAGTCCATACTTCTTCATGTGCACTTTGTTTGGTTAGCACTGTACTGAGTGCCTGCTTGGATAATAGTTTCAGGCTGTTGACCTCCCTCCTCAATACCCTGATTATGTTTTGTCACCCGACATTTAAGCGATGCTGCAAGAGCTCTCTCTATCTCTCCATCATTGCTGTTGATTTGTCCTACAGGAAACTAACATATTTTCCATACATCAAAGCCTGATGCATAAAGTCAAGTCAAGATTTCTTCTTGAAACTGTTCAGAAATATGACTATGCCATGGATGTACTTCTTCACAGCTATATTGTAAGAACAATGTCCAATATTTTAGACACTCAGACAACAGACACTTATACTTCTTTATTTTCTGATAGTGCCAAACCCACTTCTGAGCAATATTTTATCCAAGTGATAGAAGATGATAAAGGAATATTCATTGAATGATGGCCTTCCATTTTTTTACAGATAGGGTGGCAAACACATTCATTCACTGGAGTTTCCATTCTTCCTCCAACACCATCAGAGGATAACAAAAATCATTCACACTACTTTTGCTGAAATGCAGAGGGGGACTTTTAAAGCACCCAAATGGTTCTATAAGCAGGCATTACCAATGCATTGGCATATAGACAAAAGTCTAGTCTCCATCTATCCTACAGGATAATGCCCAAACTTGGTCTCCCATTTTGGGAGATTAGGCTCCCAATATATGACCAAATCCTGCCTCTTTTTCTGTACTTGGTCTTAACCATAGAGTCTTAGAGTTAACCATGATAGCATTCATCTTTGAGAATCAGTTCTTTAACATCAAAAACTTTCACAGATTTCCTCATTACAGAAGGGCAGGATGCCTGTAAGTATGCCTGTAATTTCAGTATGCAACACAAAGCCTGTACATATGGTAGGTGCTTGGTAAATATTTACAAATGAGCAAATGGTATCCATTAATTGAAAAGCATATAACAATCAAAAGCTACTATGAACTCCTATTTTCTTAAGAATTATGACTCTGCAATTGCACTACTAGGTATTTACCTTAAAGATACAGATGTAGTAAAAAGAAGGGCCATATGTACCCCAACATTCATAGCAGCAATAGTTACAATCACCAAACTGTGGGAAGAGCCACAATGCCCTTCAACAGATGAATGAATAAAGAATATATGGTCCATATATACAATGGAATATTACACTTCCATCAGAAAGAATGAATACCCAACTTTTGTAGCAACATGGACTGGATTGGAGATTTTGCTGAGTGAAATAAGCCAAGCAGAGAAAGTCAAATATATGGTTTCACTTACTTGTGGAGCATAAGGAGTAATATGGAGGACAGTGGGAGAAGAAAAGGAAATGTGAATTGGGGTAAACCAGGGAGGGAGATGAAACATGAGAGACTTTGGACTCAGAAACAAACTGAGGGTCTTGGAAGTGAGGGGGTGGGGGATGGGCGAGCCTGAGGTGGTGGATATTGAGGGCATGTTTTGCATGGAGTACTGGGTGTGGGGCATAAACAATGAGTCTTGGAAAACTGAAAGAAATAAAATAATGTATAAATTAATTACAACTAAATTAAATTTAAAAAAGAATTTACATTTTAGAAATTACATCAACACCTACATATATTTTAAGAAAAAATAACCAGATTTGAAATAATAATAAATTTTCTCTTGGGGGGGTTCTGGTTATTAAAATATTTAAGATAGTTAATGGACCTATAATGGACCTAGATTACTAACAAAAACTTTGAAGACAAAAAGACAGACAATACTAAACTTAGAATGAGCATAATTTCAATTTTCTTTGATGATTCAGAAGACACATCATGACCAAGCAATACTCAAGGGACAGTATTATGCATCAACTACTTTTCCCAGTAATAATTGTTAAAAGAAATTTCTGGAACAAAAAAAAAAAGAAGAAGAAGAAGAAGAAGAAATTTCTGGTAGTTAAAAGCCAGATTAGCAAGCTGTTTCTGCCTTTAGAGCCCATGTGTACATGGACTCTGCCAGCCCCAAACTGAATGAAGTATTTCTTGATTCTATCATTTTTAGAGTTTTCCCAGCAGAGTAATTCAATTGCATTTGAGGGAATTTCAATTGGTCTCCATTATGGCCAGTTTCTACACTATCTCCAAATAGTAATATGTCACTGACTTAATATATTATGATTAGCATTGGACAGTACTCTTCCAGGCTCTACTTTTTGTGATTATGTGTGGTCTCTTTTGTTTTTTTAAGATTTTATTTATTTATTTATTTGAGAGAGAGAAAGATAGTGAGAGAGAGCATGAGTGAGGATGAGAGGGAGAAGCAAGCTCCCTGCTGATCAGGGGGCTCAATGTGGTCTTGATCCCAGGGTCCTGGGATCATAACCTAAGCTGAAGGCAGACACTTAACTGACTGAGCCCCCGGCACCCCAATTATGTGTGTTCTTAAGAAAGTCACTTAACTTCTTTCTTATGTGGTTCTCTTATACTTATTTATTTTAAATTCTTTAGTATTACTATCATGATTGTTATAATTATCATAATAATCCCCTTATCTTTTAATAGGAATAATTCTGGTATCTACTTCATAGTCTTATTGCAAGTGACACAAATTAAAAACACTTATCAGATAATAGCTGCTTAGATAAAACATAACTATTATTATTGTTATTATTGTGATGTTTACTCTCTGTCCACCATTAAAAAAAAATATCCCTACCAAAAAGCATTGTCTGCTACTCATCTGGGAATACTTATTTATTCTCAAAATAAATACTCAGCATACTCAGTATTTATTTTGATGCCTACTATGCTCCAGTCCCTGAGACAGACATCAGAAAAGCAAAGGTAAAAGAGAATTGATATCTGCTCTAAATGAATTTATAGACCAATGGGGGAAAATAGTCGTATAGTCAGACAGTTATAAGACAGTGTGTCATGTGTAGACCCACTAACAGGGATGAGGCTGGATTGACCAGGTCCGGGGAAGACTATCTTTGGAAATGACAAAGAGTTGTAAAAATGAGACAGGGGACAAAGGAAGATGCAGGAGGAAGATACTGAACATTTACTGGGAAGGGGGCATTTCAGACAGAACACTTAAAAATCAAAGGCAAGAAATATCATGAATTTGTTTGGGGACTATGGAGACTTTGGGTGGTTCAGAATTTCTGGCATATAAAGTACAAGGCAAGCAGTAGTAAGAGATAAGATGGAAATGGTCAACTGGGACTAGATCACAAAGGAAACTTTACATCATGAGCCACTGAAGGCTTTAAAACAGAGGCTTAAATCATAGATGTGGTGTCTCCAACTGCATCATTGTCAGAGTTCTCTCATCCATTAGCAGAGCTCTCAGGACAGTATAAAGTTACACCATGGCAGTTTGCCCAAGACAAGAATGATAGAAAACAGTTTGCTCCTTAACTTAGTGCCAGCAGTTAAGTCTTTGTGAGTGAATTTGGTTTGGGTTAAAACTATCAAGAATGGAGGAGTCCAGAAATATCCTTTTGACCCAGACTAGTCCCTCTTTCCCTAGTTAAGCCCAAAGACTGGTCAGACAAATGAGCATGTGTAGGTAGTGAGTCTCTAGATCTTTGAAGAAGTCTAGAAGAGACTCCTTGTTTCATGAAAGTTGTATGTGAAGGCCTGGTCTTTGTCTACCCACTTCAGCTGTACTTAAAAGCACTTAAAACCACCTCCTCTGGTTTTAGGCTGTGGTCAGTGGAAAACCAAGGGTTGTGCTTACAGACTAGCAAGGGTGTTGTCTTCACAGGTGCCTTACAGGACCATGAGCCATGTATAGCCTTGTATTTCAAGAAGTTCAACCTCCCCACAGCTCAGCCAACATTAGACACAAATGTCCCCAAATCAGCAAATAAATGCTGTATAATGACCAAGGAAACAGCGGCTGCTTCTGAAAATATAATGGAGTAAAGAAGGAACACAGAATGCTTTGCTAAATTCTCTGTCTACAGGAAACTGGAATAAAAAATAAATTAAAATGTCAATTCTGGGGGTTTTATGGTTAATAACCCTTAATGAAAGATATACACCTCCTATGCTTATGTAAAGTAATATGGAGAATTTAATTCTTTTTTTTTAAAAGATTTTATTTATTTGAGAGAGATAGAGACAGAGAGCACAAGAGAGAGAGGGCAAGAACAAGCAGAGGAGATCAGAGCAGAGGGAGAGGGAGACAAGCAGACTCCTCACTGAAAGCCCAACTCAGGACTTGATCCCAGGACCCTGGGATCATGACCTGCAGTGACAGCAGACACTTAACCAACTGAGCTACCCAGGCACCCTATAGAGAATTGAGTTCTTGATCTAGATAATGTCAGGCAAATTTTATTTAACACACTCACCTAAAATATTTGGATAATTGAAAAGAAAACCTTATTTCCACTTGAATTATCTGAGACTCTCCACTACACTGTGTAGTTAGATATCTGAATTATATTTATCCAAGAAACACTGCTTTGAGAAGAAAGCTTGACATTTGAGGGAAAGAATGGGCCTCCTTGAAGCAGTCCAAGAGTTGTTTTTTTTAAACAGTTTCATAAAAAATCAACAGGAAAAGAAAGGGTGACATGAAATGTTTTTACTTTACTGTCATTCCTGAGTATGTACAGATTCTCCCTATCTCCATGAAGTAGAAACATGCTCTCTCAAATTCAAAGCAGACTACCTGAATAATCACATTTAAATCCTATTTAATCTGGAAGAATGTCAGCAGTGCATTTGCCAGGACATCAATAATGATTTTGGTCACTTGGGCCTATTGTAAGAAAGTCATCCAAAATTGAACAAGGATGAAGTCTTTGAAGGTGGCCATGATGAAGTCCATCACAGTGTGCTAAGGATCTCAGAAGCATTTCTCTAGAAGAAGCCAAGGCACAAGATTTGAGTTTTCAGAGAACAGATAATCCAACAACTGAGTGAAATCAGCTCTAAGACTATAAGGATGAAGACCAGGATGTTAACCATTCTTGTCCTGTTTCTCAGTGTTGTGGGTCATTCATCCTTCCCAACATTTAATAAAAGTTTCATAGCATCAGAAACATCCATTATCTACAGTTGTCCAGGCACCAGGGAGGTATCATGATTGTCTAAGCTATCTGGTCTTCTTGTATCTCTTCTATACATAAATTGCCTCAGTAATATATTCACTCACCCTTACACAGATGTACACACCAGACAATGCTGTTACAATTCCTTGGAAGCTTATTAATGGATTATACTAATTTGTTGTCATTTAGAGTGTATAGGGAAGGTCAGACACAACAACATCATAGTTTCTTTTGCACAAATCTCAAATAAAAGCACATTGAGATACCACCTTACACCTGTTAGAATGGCAAAAGTTAACAAGGCAAGAAAAAACAAATGTTGGAGAGGCTGTAGAGAAAGGGAAACCCTCTTGCACTGTTGGTGGGAATGCAAGTTGGTGCAGCCACTTTGGAAAATAGTGTGGATATTTCTTTAAAAATTAAAAGTAGAGCTACCCTATGACCCAGAAATTGTACTACTAGGTATTTACCCGAAAGATACAGAGGTAGTGAAAAGAAGGGCCCTATGTACCCCCAATGTTCATAGAAACAATGGCTACAATCGTCAAACTGTGGGAAGAGCCATGATGCCCTTCAATGGAGGAATGAATAAAGAAGATGTGGTCCATATACACAATGGAATATTACACCTCCATCAAAAAGGATGAATACCCAACTTTTGTATCAACACGGATGGGAATGGAGGAGATTATACTGAGTGAAATAAGTCAAGCAGAGAAAGTCCAATATCATATGGTTTCACTTATTTGTGGAACATAAGGAATAACATGAACGACATTAGGAGAAAGAAAGGGAAAGTGAAGAGGGAGAAATCAGAGGGGGCACTGAACCATGAGAGACAGCAGACTCTGTGAAACAAACTGAAGGTTTTAGTGGGAAGGAGAGTGAGGGGATGGGTGAGCTTTGTGGTGGGTATTAAGGAGACCACAGATTGCATGGAACACTGGGTGTTATACATAAACAATGAATCATGAAACACTACATAAAAAACTAATGATGTATGGTGACTAACATAACACAATTTATAAAAACACACAAAATCTCAATACTAAATAGTATTAACTAACCTTCTATTTGTCTCCTATGGTTAAGTTTCTTCAACTCTACTGGAAGTCCTAGAAGGCAGACTGGGGTTCTATCCTTTGCTTGTAACCTCCATTGCAAAGTAGTGGTTGTGGAAAGAGCTCAATTAATACTATATGTGAATTGATAAGTATATATAGAAATATTCTTGTTTATGACATGACCTGACCAGACAAATTAATTTAAAAAGACAAAGGGTTTATCAATGGCCTTTGAAAACAATCAGTTGGCATTTAGAAAGTACTGCCATATTCCAAGCTCATTATGGAAAGATGTAGAGCTCAGAGCTCAACTTCTAAGAAGTGAGTTCAGGAACGCTCTCAGTTCTAAATACCTGATTCATATTTTTTGTCTGTCACTTTTGGTACATTTAACTATGAGAATGTAAGTTCTGAAATCCCAAAAGAGGCCCAAAAGATCAGCAAGTTAATCAACAAAGCAGAGCTTACTTTATTACATATAAGGTAATACATCCTGGGGAATTTTGCAAAACTTGAATATATGGAATAAGCAGCTCTGGTGATTTTGAAGAGGCCATGGGAAACAACTGAGTCTTTATTTGGAGTTACATAAAATGAAACCATGTCAAAAACATGAATCACTGGAGGGAAACATTTCAAATCCAAGGTAAACTATAGCTAAC
Organism: Spilogale gracilis; assembly: GCA_004023965.1. NCBI lineage: Eukaryota > Metazoa > Chordata > Mammalia > Carnivora > Mephitidae > Spilogale > Spilogale gracilis. Next base: position 8,702 of record PITA01016643.1, read on the forward strand.
TCTTCTCTGCCTGGACAGTTTGCTCTTCAGAGGATCTGAATTTATCCAAATTTAAATGAAGACCAAGTTCAGAGGCAGAAGTTGGAATAGGATCCTTAATTCCCAATGTGTAGGCTACAGCTCCAAACTCAGGTTGATAATTACACCCAAGGATAGAACCAGCATTACAGCAAAAATCTGTAAGCCTTGAGTAAAATGAAATAAGTTCATTTAAATCAAAGAAACCCCATTTTTGGACATTGGCCTATAGGATTTGATGAGTGGGAGGGACAAGAACAAGATTATATTATGTGTGTGGCATGTGTGACATCTTCTGAGTGGATGGCAAGCCCAGCTATGGGTATGGTGGAAACCATAGCTTAAGATACACTTCAGGAGGAACCTCCACACTGGTTTCCAAAGTGGCTGCATCAATTTGCATTCCCACCAGCAATGTAAGAGTGTTCCCCTTTCTCCACATCTTCTCCAACATTTGTTGTTTCTTGCCTTGTCAATTTTTGCCATTCTAACTGGTGTAAGGTGGTATCTCAATGTGGTTTTTATTTGAATTTCCCTGATGGCTAATGATGATGAACACTTTTTCATGTGTCTGTTAGCCATTTGTATGTCTTATTTGGAGAAGTGTCTGTTCATGTCTTCTGCCCATTTTTTGACTTGATTATCTGTTTTTTGGGTGTTGAGTTTGAGAAGTTCTTTATAGATCCTAGATTTCAGCTCTTTGTCTGTAGTGTCATTTGCAAATATCTTCTCCCATTTTGTGAGTTGCCTCTTTGTTTTGTTGACTGTTTCTTTTGCTATGCAGAAGACTTATATCTCAATGGAAGTCCCAAAAGTTCATTTTTGCTTTTGATTCCCTTGCCTTTGGAGATGTGTCTTGAAAGAAGTTGCTGTGGCTGATGTCAAGAAGGTTGCTGCCTATGGTATCATCTAGGATTTTGATGGATTCCTGTCCCATATTCAGGTCATTCATCCATTTAGAATTTATCTTACTGCATTGTATAAGAGAATGGTCCAGTTTCATTCTTCTGTATATAGCTGTCCAATTTTCCCAGCATCATTTATTGAAGAGACTCTTTTTTTCCATTGGATATTTTTTCCTGCTTTGTTGAGGATTATTTGACCAAAGAGTTAAGAGTTCATATCTGGGCTCTCTACTCCATTCCATTGGTCTATGTGTCTTTTTTTGTGCCAGTACTATGCTGTCTTGGTGATCACAGCTTTATAATATAGCTTGAAATCAAGCAGGCAAGGTGATTCTCCCAGCTTTGTTTTTCTTTTTCAACATTTCCTTCATGATTTGGGGTCTTTTCTGATTCCACACAAATTTTAGGATTGTTTGTTCCAACATTTTGAAAAAATTCCATTGGCAATTAAAAATAGAGCTTCCCTAGGACCCAACAATTGCACTACTTGGTATTTACCCCAAAGATACAGATATAGTGAAAAGAAGGGACACATGCACTCAATGTTCATAGCAGCAATGTCCACACTAGCCAAAATGTAGAAAGAGCCAAGATGCCCTTCAATAGATAAATGGATAAATAGGATGTGGTCCATATAAACAATGGAATATTACTCAGACATCAAAAGGATGAATACCCAACTTTTGCATCAACTTGGATGGGACTGAAGGAGATTATGCTAAGTGAAATAAATAAATAGAAAAAGTCAATTATCATATGATTTCACTTATTTATGGACCATAAGGAATAGCACTGAGGACATTAGGAGAAGGGAAAGAGGAAGGGAGATAAATTGGAGTGGGAGACAAACCATGAGATAGGGACTGTGGAAAACAGACGGTTTTAGAAGGGAAGGGGGCTAGCCTGGTGATGGGTATTAAGGAGAGCACAGGTTGCATGGAGCACTGGATGTTATATGCAAACAATGAATCATGGAACACTACATCAAAAAATAATGATGTACTGTATGGTGACCTGCATAACACAATAATAATAATGATGATGATAAAAGATACTCTTCAGGAAACTTAAGCCTAGAAGGTCCTAATGCTGTTTGTTATGTAGCATAAACACTGAAAAAATAAATGAAATGAAAATGGATTTCTGAGTAACTGAGAGGAAACTGGATTTCTTCTGCTGTGGCCAGATATCTAACAGATATTGCCCAAAGTGGAAATAACAAATGCTACTAAAAAATAAATACAATTTCTTAAAAGATCTTACAAATTTTTTAAAATTTTCCACATCAAATGAACTTTGCTGTCTTTCTAAAAAGACTTTATTTATAAAAAAATATTTTATTTATATATTTGTCAGAGAGAGAGAGAGAGAGAGAGCACACAAGCAGGGGGAGTAGCAGGCAGAGCAGACAGAGGGAAAAGCAGACTCAGAGCCTAAAGAGGGACTCGGTCTCAGGACTCTGGGATCATGACCTGAGTGGAAAGCAGCTGCTTAGCCAACTGAGCCACCCAGGTGTCCCAGAACCTTGCTGTCCTGACAGAGCCTTTCTCCTTAGAGATACTGGGAATAGAAAAGACACACCGACAGATTAAATAGGAAGGAGATGAAGGGAAACCCTTTCCAGACTGAAGACAACTGATCATTTAACTTAATACTTAAATACAGAATATCTATAAGGCAGACTCTACCAGGCTGGGTTCTAAGAAATTCTCATTTCATGATCAAATAAGTTTGTGGAGTTCTAAATGCTATATTCCCATTTTAAAGGCTCACAGTACACATAAGCATAATAAAGACACTGCAAAGTGTTGCATTATGGAGACTTGTTTTACTTTAACAATGTTGAAGTGGGTAGAACTGGGATTCAAACCTGGTCTCTTTGAAGCTCATGTTCTTAATCACTCTGTTGTATGCTCCATTCTAAGTGAATATTTTTTCTCTTTCTTAATTTTGAAAAGCTTAAATAATATATAAAAAGAAAAAATAGGGGCCCCTGGGTGGCTCAGTTGGTTGGACGACTGCCTTCGGCTCAGGTCATGATCCTGGAGACCCGGGATCAAGCCCCGCATCAGGCTCCCTGCTCAGTGGGAAGCCTGCTTCTCCCTCTCTCACTCCCGTTGCTTGTGTTCCCTTTCTGGCTGTGTTTCTCTCTGTCAAATAAATAAATAAAATCTTTAAAAAAAGAAAAAATAATAAAACTAACACATCTGTGTACCCAATACAAGAAATTAACAAATGCTACCATTTTATCTTGTTTCTTATTTCTACATGAAAGAAAAAGAACACCATAGATAAAATAAAAGACCCCTTTGCTCTCTTTCATCTCTTGCCTTCCTTCCTAGAAGCAAACATTATGCTGAAATTGCTTTGTAGCATTATAGTTCCCATTTTTCTATTTTATAACAACATATATGTTCTATGTGTTTGCTAGATGAATGGTATGTAGCATAAATATATATCTAGATAGTCTGTGGTATCTAGATAAATAATATTATTTCACTTTTTAAAATGTTACATAAATCCTGGCATGTTACATGTATCATTTTTTTCATTAATATATTTTATTTTTTAAGTTCATTTGTTTTTATTTTTATTTATTTATTTATTTACTTATTATTTATTTATTTATTTAAAAGATTTTATTTATTTGACAGAGAGAAACACAGCCAGAGAGGGGACACAGCAGGGGGAGTGAGAGAGGGAGAAGCAGGCTTCCCGCCCAGCAGGGATCCCGATGTGGGGCTTGATCCCGGGTCTCCAGGATCATGACCAGAGCTGAAGGGAGTCACTTAACCAACTGAGCCACCCAGGCACCCCTGTTTTTATTTTGTTTTTATCTTTTCTTTTATTATGTGTGCAGAGAACCACAGGGGAAGGGAAGGAAAATTGAATGGGAAGAAATCAGAGAGGGAGATACAACATGACACTCTTGGCTCCAGGATACATATGTCATTATAAAATTTCTTTTTCTCACTCAATATCATGTTTCTGAGGGCTGACTTATTGTTTTAATTGTTGCATAACATTTCATCTTGTAAAAAAACATAGCTTGCTTATTTGTTTCTCTTACAGATGGACATTAAGTTGCTTCCAATTTTTAATATTACCAAACAATCGTCCAACAAGGATTCTTATTCATGTGCTCTTATGCACCTCTAGAGAAATTTCCTAGGGTATATACCTAGAAGTAGAGCAGCTGGGTTAGCACATTTTTAATTGCCGAATTCCTCTCAAATGACTTTGTTATACTTACTCCATTTAGTCTACACCTCTCCCAAAGCATAAGGCACCATGGGAAAAGTAACTGAATTATGCAAAAGAGTCAGCAAAGCCCCTGTTCTAAGCTCTAACTGTGATCTTAAGACAGTTACTGAAAATTTCTGAGTCTTAAGTTTCCTCGACTGTAAAATAGGGATGATAATATTATTCTGACTTCACTCTTCAGGCTTTCATGAACAAATAAAATTGTGATAGTGAATGAACCTTGTAAACTAGGAAATACTGCATCATGTTAATTATTTTTGTTAATCACATACACATAAATGCCACCTACATTCTTCAAATATCTGATTTCTGCTGTACAACAGGTACCAGATGAAGACTCAGCTATTCAAAAAGCCAATTCAAATTAGTCACGATGTTAAGCACTTTACAGGCAAATTCTTGTTACGATTCTAAAATTTGCTTCTAAATTGGTTGTTTGAAATTCAAACCAATTTTTCAAAAAGACATTTATCAAGTGATCTAGATCAAAGATTTCTTATAAATTAAGTGTGAGGGAGCCAATATATATGGAATACTTGGCTATATATAAGAAAATTTGTGCTAAATAATTTTGTATGTATTATATCCTATATTCTCCTTAACAGCCCCAGGATGTTTAATAGCTGCATCTTACAAATAGGGAGCTTAAGGTACAGATAAAATAATTAACCTGCCTGATATCACACAACTAGAAAGCAGGAGAGTCAAGATTTGAATTAGAGCTGATCCTACATGTTCTTTTCACTACTCTGCACATATATATGGTGCTACTTCACCATTTCTAACTGAGTCTATAGGAAAGTGAATGACAATAAATGGCAAGAAAACATGATGGTAGCTCAGAGAATCTGTGTGCCTCTGGCCAGAGTCACCTCAGTCTCCTACTAACTCATGAACAGTAAATGTGGCAACAAGAATGAGTTCTTTTTCCAGCAAAAGTCTCACAAAGCACTGGAGAAAAAAGGAACTATGAAAAGAAACATCCCTCTGGGATTGGAGACAGAACTGTTTCCCAATCCTGTCACTGACAAGTGACCATTCTTATAATGACTAACATCTGTATAGTTCTCTATAGCTATATATATGAAGTATCCGTAACATGTAAAAAGATGAAAGGTGATATTGATGTATGATGGTTGGGACCTGAGAGACTGTTTTCTCATCTCTTCTTTTTCCTTTCCAAATAAAATGCACATAAATCAGAGTATATGTCTACACTATACGAATTACGATATCCTGACGTTATGAGACAACTATTGAAATGAAGCATGAAACTAAATATATCCCTTCAAGGGCAGAGTGTCCCTTTCTATCAAACTCTATTAAATTATGCTTATTTCAGAATAATTTTCAATAGATAGTATTTTATTTGAAGCAGCGATAACCAATTAGATCAAATAAGAAGAAGAATGTTCCCATTCTTGTTCACAACAGAAACTATAATTCACTACAGATAAATAAAATTCACGTGTGCATGCACACACACACACACACACACACACACACACACACACACACACACACTCCAAACCAAAAGGAAAGTATACTCCAAATCTGACTTATGAACATAGTCTGGTTTTGATATCATTGTTAAGCTAGCCTTACAAAATACGTTGGTTGGTTTCCCATCTTTTTATATTGTTTGGAACAGTTAGCATAAGATGAGAATTATCTATTCCTTGAAGATTTGCTGGAACTCACCCACAAAATTATCTGGATCTGGTGCCTTTCTGAGGAAATATCTTTGGCTTCTGTTTTCATTTCTTTTATGTTTATTGGCCTATGTTGTTGAGCTCATTTTTATAATTTATATTTTCCTTAAAATAATCTGCTTATTTATGTTTCAAATTCCTTGGTACAAACTTGTTCATATAGTTTTCATAATATATTTTAATATTTAAAGCACTTTGTGTCTTTATTTTCATTTCAGATTCTATTATTTGTGCTTTCTTTTCTCATACTCATACAATTTTTTTCCCAGAGGATTATTTATTTCATAAAAATTTTCAAAGAACTAGCTTTTAGTTTTGTTAATCAACTCTACTTTTGGTAGTCGTGCATTTTTCTAATTTATTAAAATTTGCCTTTGTCTTCATTTCTTCTCTTCTACTTTCTTTGGGTTTTTCCTAGTTTTCTGGATGTCAAAATTAGTTTATTTTTAAACCATTTGTTTTATAATAAGCCACTTAAGGGTATAAATTTCTCTCTATGTACCACATTGGTTAATACTTGATAGATTTTATTTTATTTCTATTCTAAATACTTATTTCCATTAGATCCATGAATTAAATTGATGTGTTTTATTTGTTTTATTTTAATTATCTGGTCTTTTGGAAAGCTCTACTTTTGTCATGAGCTTTTATTTTTATTTGACTGCAGTCAATGAACACGGCTTATGCAATATCAGTCTTGACAAGGCTTCCCCTGTGGCATAGTTTATAATCAACTTTTGCACCTGTTCCATCTGTTTGACTAAAAGCTGTGTTATTTCTATTTGTTGACTTCAGAGCCCTTTGCTTGGTATTACATCAATCTTATTAAATATGAAATTCAAAGTTCTTCATACTTCATTACAAACATTTTTACATTTTATGTTTTTCTCTTACCATGTCGTTAGTTTGTTTCTCTTGAAGAACTGGTTGGATCGAGTACATTTTTTGTTCTATTTTCTCTCTATTGCTTTAATTTACACACTTTCTTCACCAAGTGTTTACCTTTATTTAGCTTTCAAATATATTTTTTATGAAATATTGTAGAATTAATCAGTATTTTCATTTTAATTCTTCCTCATCACAAATAAGACAAGATGTTCTCTTAGCTACTCTCCTCATCTCTAAAGTCTCATATGTAGGTTTAGTTACAATTTGGTAATTTTTTAAATAGCTTTTTTGTACACAGTAAGTATTGAGACCATTTTCTTTGTTTATCATTGTTTCTTGTATTCTAATGTATCTTTGGATTAATTTTTCTTCTTGTTAGACTGCATTATTTAATAGTTCTCCTCTTCCTGCAAAGAGAGTCCTGAGCAAACTTTATGTGTCCTTGCTTGCTTGAAAATATATTGATTTTATCCATATTATTAAATAAAAGTTTGCTTAGGTATCAAATTCCAGATTCAATAGTATTTTTCCTTAAATATTTTGAAAATATTTTCAGTTGTTTTCTTGTTTCCAAGCTTACTGGTGAAAAATTATTTAAATCTGATAGTCATTTCTTTGCAGGTGATCTGGCCTTTCTCTCTCATAGCTGTTAGAAATTGTTTTTCTATCTTTCATCTTTCCAAAGTTTTATAACACTCTAATGTGTACTTTGTTCTCTGTTTGTTACTTTATAAGCCATTTAAATATTATATATCCTCCATTTTAACTATTCTGAGGTTTTTTTTTTAATGTGTTTTTATCATACTTCTACTAGGTAGGGGTTGGAACCTTTGGACCCCGTCTCCAAGTCTTTAACTTCTTTTTCCCTCTTTCCTATCTCTTTATTATTTTGTACTATGTTTTCCTCAGTTAAGTTGTTTGGCTTGTTGGTTTGTTCTTTAGCTCTATCCAGCAGGTTATTTACTACACATTTTTTTTAAAGATTTTATTTATTTATCTGACAGAGAGAAACACAGCAGGAGAGGGAACACAAGCAAGGGGAGTGAGAAAGGGAGAAGCAGGCTTCCCGTTGGGCAGGGAGCCCGATGCAGCCCGAGGCACTCACTTAACCAACTGAGCCACCCAGGCGCCCCTTACTACACCTTTTTATTTTATTTTGTACACAGAAACACCCATGCATATACATACATGCACACATACTTTCTTCCATATCTCTAATAGAAGCTAGAGTTATAGATGTTTTATAGACACAGATATATTGATATATCAACCTGCTCCTCTTTGATAAGCCCTGTTCTAATCTCAAGATTTCCTCCTTTATCTCTTTGAAGACCTTGTTTATTTAAAGTCCTTTTCTGATTGGCTTACTAACTCTATTTCCTAAGCTGAGAGTGTTTCTATTTGTTAGGTTTGTTAGATCCTGTTGAGGTTTAATTTCTCATAGATTCAGTGATGTTTGGTTGTGAGTTCTTCTGCAACAGAATTCTCATCTCTGGGGCGCCTAGGTGGCTCAGTCGGTTGAGGGACTGACTGCTTTCGGCTCAGGTCGTGATCCTGGAGACTCAGGATCGAGCCCCACATCGGGCTTCCTGATCAGTGGGAAGTCGGCTTCTCCCTTTCTCACTCCCTTTCTCACTTCTCCCTCACCCCCTGCTTGTGTTCCCTCTCTGGCTGTGTTTCTTGCTGTCAAACAAATAAAATCTTAAAAAAAAAAAAAAAAAAGAATTCTCATCTCTGTATCCTGGGCTTAAAGTGTTTTTCCTATTCTTTGTGGCTTCCTAGGTTAGGTTCCCACCTATAGGTGGCTTATTGCACAAGCAGTCTTATCTTAGTCCTGAGATCTTCATTCTCCATTTTCTTCTATAAATTGATCTTTGGGCCAAGAAAAATTATTTTCCTGTTTTTAAATATGGTTCTTATTAGTTTAATATTTAAATATATATTTTATTTCATTTATCTGGGATTGGGTTCATGAATAGTTTTATCTTTATTGTATGTCAAAATAATTATTTGTTTTACATAATTTTTCTTTGAATTATTTTTTCTTGAAATTAATATTATAATCTGTTTATCATTGAATTTTCGACATCTACCACTACTAATAATTTTGCTTTTAAGCTTTCAAAGTGTGTTATATATGTTCTTTATGAAGAAACAAATAGTTATTTTAATCTAGTTTGAGACTCTTTTAATAAAGCAAATTTGTCCATGGATGCTTTTGATTACTAACATATATGATCTGTAATCTTGTATTATATTATCTTAAGGAATTTTTTAAATAATATTTTTAAATAATTTCCTAATGTTAATTCTATAAATTGCTACTTATAAGATTTTAAAAAGCATTTTTAACCAAAAGTTATTTTTATCTTGGTTAGGAATGAGAATGAATCTTGAGTCCTCTAATTTTTTCTCATATTTCCTTCATTCCATGGTCTTTGTTGATATAACCTTTAATTCTAAATCCAAATTATTTATAATCTAACAATACCATTCATTTTATATTTCCAGCTTGATATATATATATATATATATATATATATATATATATATATATATATATAGGATTTACCATTGTATCCAAAGGGCCTGACATCTAACAAACATGGCTGTATATGTGGAACAAATTAATTCAAAGACTTCTTAGTACTATGCCTAAGAAAGAGTAAGATAATTTGGTTGGATATAAAATTCTTGACTAATAGTTGTGGGGCTTTTCCCCCCTCAAAATTCTTTAACTATAGAATTTATTGTTATTAAGAAAGATAGACCTAGATTTCCCTCCATTATGGCTTTTTATGCCAGGATTTTCCATGGATTTTTCTTTACCCTTCTAGTCCAGAAAACTTACCTGGATGAATATAAGTTTAATTACATTTAATTACATCTTCACTGATTTTTCTCCTGGAATGGAGTGAGCTTTTAAATCTTTAAACATTCATCTCAGTTAAAATTGTTTTGTCTTATATCTTTAATTAAGAATTTGATTCTATTTGTGGTTTTTTTCTTTTTTTCAGAAGAGTAATTTATTTGGGTTGTGGTTCTCTGTTTTTGGCTTCTACATCAGTCATTTTCCTTTTCAAATGTTTAAATTTCTTTGAGCTTTTTTTCCTGCATTCTGAGAGAGGACTCAGATTTATCTCTTACACCACTTACCGGATCTTGTACAGCACTGATTCTGTTCTCCACTGCCTCCAATGTAGATTTTAAGGTTATTGTTTAATTGTAGTTTCAACATCTTTAGTTCATTGTTTCTTTTTTTATCTCCTTTTATTCTCTTTTTAATTTTTTATCATACCCTGCTTTATTTCACCTTATTCTATTAATTTTATATTGGTGCAGCTGCCACCTGTTATTCCTGAAGGATTTTTTTTGTATCTCTCTGTATATAACATGGTGTTAGTCAGTGTCAACCATACTATGAGGATGACCCAGTAAGTCAGTGCTATTCAAATTGTGGTAAATAGACAGGTACAATCTGAAAGTTGCTTGTTACTGGTCAGTAATAAGTATTGTAGTACAAAATCAGAGAAGATAAATACTGTCAACTTCTGTACTTGTCTCACTGCTGACTATTCATAAAGAGTCCAAAGACTTCTCACGGGCTTGAACTACACTTTGAGTAGCATTGCACTAGATAACCACAGAGTAATAAGATAGAGAAGTCATCTCTTAGAACCTTTTCCTATTCTTCCTATTCTTAACCATCCTGCCACTAGACCATTATATGAAAGAAGAATAAACTTCTATTTTCTGAAAAGATACCCTCTATTATGGAGTATCTTTTTTTAACAGAATCTTTGCCTATACTTTCATACAGTGCACAAGATCATTTTCAGAAATAAGTCTTTCCTTTGAGTCTTCCAATACTTGTTACTTTCCCTTATTCTACAGTATTATTTTTATAAATCCCATATGGGCTCTCTCCTTTTTCTATTTTTATTAATTCTTAAACATAGAAAAGTGTTTTCAGACAGAGTGCCCACAGTCTGTGAATTATATTAGACTTATATTCTGTCATATGATGGAAAAATCTTCTTTACAGCTATACAACTGTGGGTGGAGGGTGATGGTAGTAGTGTGGTTTATAGAGGTGAGCTTAGGTGGGTATGCTTCATTCCAGTCCAATCCTCAGGTTCTGTCACAATTCCACTTAATATCCTGTTTTATCTACACTCATCAGCTTGTTCTCTGATACTTTGATCTCATATTATTTATATAGAACTCAATTTCCATCATACACTGTTATTAGAGTTCTTTATTTCGGTATATGCCTCCTCTAGCCCACACGCATGTGCGCATGAGCGCACGCGCACGCACGCACATACACACAGGTTTTCATTTTGCTAGGACCTGTGTGAACCTATCAGGATTGTGTTACAGGTGAAGAACATGGAAGGAAGATGAAGCTTAGAGATTGCTGGTAGTAAATCAGATGTCAATGAAGGAGGTTGTCCTAGGTTATTTTCTATCATTTTCACACTAGGACCTAGTGAGTGACTGAATATTAAGGAGAAAGGAGAGGAAATATTTCAGGATAGTTCCCAAGTTTCTTGTTTGAATGACTAGGAAGATGGAGAAGGTGGCATTTATTCAAAGAAGGGCAGATTTGGCTAGAAAGAGACTGAGTTGGGTTACATATGATTTACTATCCTAACATCCCAATGGAAATTTCTAGTAGGAAGATGTATGTATACTTTGGGGCTATGGACTGAGCATTTAGATTTCAAAATCATTGGCAAAGGGACAGAAACCATGAGTGTGACCACCCTAAGTAAAGTGAGAGAGAAGAATGCCCAGGAATAAACCTCAGGAAACCATTAAAGGGTCAAGTACGGAAGGAGGAACAAGGAAAATGGAAAAAGATGTAGCTAAAGAGGTATGAAAACAATCAGAAGAATATAGTTATGAAAGCCAAATAAAGAAAATGCTTCAGGAAAGAGGGGAGAGAGCCCACAGGACAAATGTAATTGAGAGGTTAAGTCGAGTAAGTATTGAAAATCAAATCCCTTGATTCTGGAATTAAGTTGACTACAAGTCTAAATTTTCAATGTTCTTGTGACTTGTTTCTAAATCCTTTAATTTATATGTATTTTTTGTGGGAAATCAGAAATTCTGCAGTAGAAGCTGTTCTCCAGCTGACTTTCAAAACAGAAGTCTGCATTCATACTGTTTTGTTTTGTTTTGCTTTGTTTTGTTTTTAGTATTCTTATAATCCCTCTTTTTTGGTCAAGGACCATTTGGTTGCAAATAATAGTATCCCATTCAAATTAGGGTAAGCCAAAAGTGGAATGTTTTTAAAATAATACAAGTGTAACTCATAGTGCCCAAAGTCAGGAAGTTTTGTGAGGCCTCATGGGAGACTGGAATGAGGAGCTGGAAAGTTGTCAGGAACCAAGATAGCTACTTTCTCTTTGGGTCTCTCCAGATTCTGTGGTCTCTTGTCTCTGCTTTTTCTTTGTTCATCTTCTTACTTCATTCGTCTCTGCAATTCAGATCTCTATTTCTCTATGAACAGAAAAGAAAAATGGCCTCCAAGGTAGTTCTACTTTTCTCTTTCAACACTATTCAAGCCTGCATAGCATTCCTGGGTCCTTATTCTGATTTTATAGAAGAGAAAAATTGAGGGGCCAAGTTTGGATCATGTGCCCATCTCTCATCCAATCAGCTGGGAGCAAGGGAAATCATGTGCCTTTTTCCCAGTGTGAGAATGGTCAGTAGGAGAACTGACTCAGAATGAGGAATATGCATGTTGATTAACTAAATTGGTTACATATCTTCCTCATCTCACCCAGTTCTCTTTCCTGTTCAACTTATTGTCTTCACATTTCATCCTGCTATATTTTCATTTCAGAATGTTCTCTTCTCATTATTCTCTGCTCTTATCTTTAAAAGGCCTGTGACTATTTGCATCTTACTATTAAACAATTTTCTGTTTCCCATTAAAAAATAATTTTTGAAGATAATGATCTTTATCTTCTAATCCAACACAAAAGAATGTGTTCCTTTTTTCTGCCATAAATTTTCATAGGCCTAGAGGATTCCTCTTCTACAGAGTATACTTTCATACTCCCCAGAGGTTTCTCTTTTCTTCTCCTGAAAGTAGGAGGGACCTATAATTGAGTTTCCTAATAATAATGTATGTGACTTGCACTTGTCCCCACTCACAAGGGTTTGGAAGAGTCCTGTTATCAAAATACCCTGGGGTGGGATAGGGGAGGGGAGGGGACACAAACTGATGTGAACAAGCTCTTGCCCAAACACACTAATCTATCAAGCCATCTTCTGCTATTGCTGTAATGGACTTAATTTTTCTACCTGTGTGTCTTTATCCTCTAAACTAATCAAGGGTTAAAAAATCCATAGTCCCCATTGTGTACTCTAAGTTTCAGAAGATCCAAATCCTCTGATAGTTTATCTTTAGTCTATCAAAGCTTCACACACAATGTATAGTAGATATTCAATAAAAGTTTGATCTTGACTCTTCCTACAATGCAAATTTGATTATGCCACTTGCCTGCATGCCTATAGTGCTTTAGTGTGTCCTTGAATGCAAAGAGAATTCTAGTTTCTCAGTTTGGAAATCCAAGTCCTTAATAAATTGCCCCCAACTTCTCCTACTCTTAGGAGAGAAGCCCTAACTATATCCTCATAAACATCCTAATGGGTCATGCACAATCTATTTTCAATCCCACTATATACAATTCATTTTCACACTTCCATGTCTGTATTATCTCTATCATTTCCCCCGCCTCAAATCTTTCTCCCTTCCTCCTCTCTGCATGGTAAACTTTCATGGATCCTTCCAGACTCAGGTCCATCATAACCTCCAATATCTGGGGCAAATGTCAGAGTTAGACTCCCATCCTCTCTTCCCCCAACCACCTGCATCTGTGCCCCTATTAATGTACTTAAAGCATCCTTTATGAAATCATGTTTTTAGTTTTTACTTGTCTGTTTCCAAACTAGACTTGAAGCTATTGGGAAACAAAGACCAAGTATTTTTCAGCTCTGGATAGCTAGCTTCTACTTGGAAACAGGTGAGAATACCATAAATGTTTTATAACAAATCAATTAGTGTCCAGATATTAAGTTTGAAAATATAAAATTAAAAATACCTTGGTTGATAAAATAACACAAAATCATTAGTTAAATTTTTAAAATCTTTTTATTATGTTCAGTTAGTCAACATATAGTAAATTAGTTTTTGATGCAGTGTTCACTGATTTATTAGTTCTGTGTAACACTCAGTACTCAACATAATTCACACCTCCTTAATATCCATCACTCAGCTACCCCATCCTCCCACCCCCCTCTCCTCTGAAGTCCTCAGTTTGTTTCCCAGAGTCCAGGGTGTCTCATGGTTTGTCTCTCTCTCTGATTTCTTCCCCTTCAGTTTTCTCTCTCTTCCCCTATGGTCCTTCATGCTATTCCTTATGTTCTACATATGAGTGAAAGCATATGATATTGTCTTTCCCTGCTTGACTATTCACTTGGCATAATCCCCTCCAGTTACATCCACGTCAGTGTAAATAAGTATTCATCCGTTCTGAAGGCTGAGTAATATTCCATTTTATATATGTATCACCAACTCATCAGTTAAATATTAATCAATTGACTAGTCAACTGTTCACTGTTACACGATCAACAAGTTTTCAAGAAGCTTGAGTAGTTAGAGAGCTTTTTAATCCTAATACACAATACACATCTGGGTCCATGAACATCAGCCAGCTGTTAATTATGTGCTCAGAGATAGGGAGGTAAATAAAATGTATATTTATTGGCAAAGCTCTTGAACCTTCCCTTTGTCACATGAATCAAGATAAAGTGAATTTTGCTAGTAGAGCATGAGATAAACACTAATACCCTATTCATGTGAATGACACTTGGAAATTTACAAAGTGCTTTCATATCCCACGGAATCCTTAAAGTAATCCTATGAGTTAGAGTATCATACATTTACTTTACAAATGTGGACACTTCTAAGTCTTAACAGGTAAAATGACATGCCCCAAAACCACTCTGCCAAAAAGTGATGAAAGTAGTGCTCAAATTCACATCCTCAACATCTGTGTTTACATTAGGTGCTCTTTCTTCCTCCTCTTCCTCCTTCTCCCCCTCCCCCTTCTCTTCCTCCTCCTCAATAAAAGTTTGATCTTGATTCTTCCTAAAATACATACCTGCATGCCTATAGTGCCTTAATGTGTTCTCTAATGCAGAGAGAATGCTAGTTTCTCAGTTTGGAATTCCAAGGGGCAATTCTCTCCTCCTCTTCCTCTTCCTCCTCCTCCTCTTCATTCTCATTCTCATTCTTTCTTATTCTTCTTCTCCTTCTCCTTCTTATTCTTATTCTTCTTATTCTTATTCTTTTATTCTTATTCTTCTTTTATTTTATTCTTATTCTTTTAAGGGCTCATTTCATTTAATGAGTTAGCAGAGAAACCTAAGTAACAATTACATTCAAAAACTTGGTTCCAAAACAACAAAATCAATAAAAATTTATTTGCTTTACTCTCACACTCTCTCTCTCTCTCTCTTTCTCTCTCTCTCTCTATATATATATATACACTATGAAGAAGCTTTCATATTATTTCATTGGTTACATAAAACAGCCCTGCAAAGTATATTGGACAAATATTCTAATGCCCTTTTAGATGATGAGAAGTCTGAGGTACAGTAAGACTAGGTGACTTTCCCAGGTATTGAAAAGTTGGCCGGTTACAAGCCTGATTATTCTAACCCTTGCTAACCAATTTCTTGATATATTTGAAAGGTTCCACAGTTACTAGAGAGTCACTCCACTCTGGAGAAATCAGGAAAGTCAAATAGAAATAATCAGCTCAGGGGAAAGTGGCAGTAGTGCCTTATGATTCAGTCACTTTTGTACTGATTCCTCGGGGAACTACCCAAAATGAATGCCATATCTCTGGTTATGCTTTATTCAGAGTAGCTTGATGTATATGTGATGCATCTCTCCTTCCTATACCATTAGTCTAAGGTAAATTTAAGTAGCTCATCTTTTAGGGGATGTATTTTTTAATTTTTATCTAAATTCAATTTAGTTAACATATAATGTGTTATTAGTTTCAGGGGTAAAATCTAGTAATTTCATCAGTTACATATAACATTCGGTGCTCATTCCATCAGGTTCCCTTCTTAATGCCCATCTCCCAATCCCCCCCCACCTTCCCTCCAGCAACCTTCAGTTTGTCTCCTATAGTTAAGAGCCTCTTATGGTTTACTTCCCTCTCTGTTTTCGTCTTATTTATCCTTCCCTTCCCCTGTGTTCATCTGTTTTGTTTCTTAAATTCTATATATGAGTAAAATCATATGGTATTTGTCTTTCTCTGACTGACATTTCGCTTAGCATAATACCCTCTAATTCCTTCCACATCATTGCAAATGACAAGATTTCATTCTTTTTGATGGCTGAGTAATACCCCATTGTATATATATTTTGAATTGTGTGAATCCATACATTTTCCTCAATTAAACTTTAAACCCTGGATTTAGATACTTCTTCCCTTCCACCTGAGCCCATGTACTGTCCCAATTTACATGCTTATTTCTGTGATTACACACACAAACCATTATTGAATATACATATGGCTGCATAATCATCCCTTATACATACAAACTTTATTTACACACACACACATGCAACACACACACACACACACACACACACACACACACACACACACACCTTTTGATTTTATACTCCCCAGAAAGACACATATGGACACATAAGGCATACACATGTCTCTTTGGATTATGTCTCATCCTGCTTCCACCCTTCCCCACATCCATGTAACTAAACATACTTATACACATGACTCACACACAAATACCAAGTTTCAAGAGTCATATCAACTTTCAGGCCCTAAATGTGCCTGGTAAACTCTTTGGACTTCACCCTAGGGTCTGAAATTGATTCTTGAGCCAAAGAAGAGGGAGAATTTGCAAAGTAGGGAGAACAGGGTAGTACAGTCAGAATGTAAAATGGGAGACTTCCCTATTAATAAAACCAAATGCTTTTATTTTATAGTCCCAATCAAGGGCACCTATCTACAAATATCCCCCTGATTTAAATGTTATAATACTTTAGAGAACTTCCCCAATGAGCTTAACTTGGACATCCTGAAGCATACGCTTCTTTCACTGCCAGAAAGTCCACATGGAGTACAAGAAAGACAATTGAGTCCTAGAGGCAGAGACCTATTTTTAAACCTAAGTTTAAAACACAGATCTGTTTCATAAACTCTCTGAATATCAGTTTTCTCATGTGTAAAAAGATGATAATACTCACTACTTAGTGTTGTGGTGACAATTAAGTGAAGTGTGACAATATATATAAAGTGCCCATCACATTCTGTGAGACAAAGTAGACTCTCGATTAATGATAGATTAAATGTTGTGTTATACTCTAAACACATGAGATGTTACACAAAGCCAAGTTGTCTACGGGGTAGATGTGGGATGCTTTTACAAAGAAATGGCATTTTAGCTGAATTCCTCATTGCAATATCAAAAAATTGGGAGGGGAAAAACAAAATTTGAGTTTTTGATAAAATTAAGCAAGTATTTAGGAATTCTTTGCATGAGACTTTCATTTCCAAATAGCTAGATTCTTGCTTTGCAGGGAGTTCAACTTATGGCCCATATTTCCCAGTAAAAGTGGCAAATGGGAACCAAGAATCTGGAGATGTGAGCCAGTGTGACTATAGCCTGAGAATGCATATCCTCAGTGGTTTTTATATTTTATATTGTCTGTAGACAAATAAGAAAAAAAAGTCTCAAAGATCGATTAATAACTTGAATAGCCCACACATCAAACTATCAAGCAGTTAAATCTCTGTGACAGAATGAGATATAAAATAAACTTGGAGTTAAATGCTTGGGAAATTTATAGAAGTCTTAGTTTCCCCATCTATAAATTGGGGTCAATATTAGTACTCATCTAGTATCATATGATTGGGATTAAATGAAATATTGAATGTCAAGTGCTCAGAAAAAGGCTTAGAACACCTGGTAATGGCAATTATTATTATTTTTATACCTACCTCCTGAGTTTATTGTAACAATAAAATAAACACACTGTAAAATATTATTTTTAGTTTTATAAAGCACACAATGCCAGCTAGATGTGTTTTGAGTAGGGGAAGGGATTATTACCTCAAATGTTCACTTTCAGCCAAAACGGACTTCTATAACATATTTTATTTTAATTAATTTATTTTTTGCATCTTAAAAATCAGAATGTGGGGCATGCACCTTCCACTTTCTACTCCTCTCCCGGCAAATCACCCAGCTCTACTGGGCTTCACTAAAGAGAACATTCCCATCCATCCTTCACAAAATGTCAAAATAAACCACGATTTTACCCAGAAACTGCTTACCAGCAATATTTGCAAAACATCTGTGCTCATCTGTCACACTTCTTAGCCAAACATGGCCATCCTACAAAGCTGTAATAAAACATGAAATAAACCTTCCCATAAAACATTTAATAAAGCTGTAAAAGTTAAATAGCTCATAATAAGCAACCATAAAAAAAAGCATGTAGCGCAGTTCTTGATCATTAACTTTCATTAGGGCTTGGAGGAAAACCCAGGCTATTCTTCTAAACTGCCCAGCTTACAGTGTGGAATTGAATCAAGGGTATTGTTCCCGGGATTCTCTCCACTTTGAAGCCAAAGGGATTTCACAATTGTTTCATTGAATTGAATCTAAGATGATCAGATTGTTCTCACTGAGGTAAAATTAATTTGCAAAGAGACTTATTGAATTTCTTGGAATTCCTGCCCTAGGTTTGAGATGAGAATGGAATTTTTTTTGCTTATTTCTCTAAGTGTGATGTTAAGCAATAAGTAGATGTTGTTTTTGGCTGCTCAGCATTCAGTTCTCTTTCCTAACAGTGCTCTATTTCCTTTCAGAGAGATTTCATTATATGGATTGTTTAGAAGTTTGAGGATCCCAAAAAACAGGCCCCATCTCTCCCCAGACAAGGATGAAGCATGTGAGGGAGCTATGCCAATCAGACCTTGTCTCCCAGGACTGAAGTGAGTCTGCTCAGAATGATAAAATGGGAGGGAGGGAGGGAATAAACAGCTGGTGCTCAATGGTTGTCTTACTCCATAGTCACATCCTGATGGGTTTGTTCAATAATTCCTGCTCTTGACTGCACAGTCTTGCTCTGATTTCTCTGCTCATCAGAGATCAATCCTCTAGCCTTCTCTTTAGCTTTTTAAGTACCAAATAAACTCCTGTTCTGCTCAAGTTTTCTAGAGTTGTTTGCTATAGCTTATGCTAAAGGATCTTAATCACTACAGTGTCAAGTAATAATTGTCATTGATTACTATTTATTTTCAAAAACAGAAACACATGGTGCAGAGAAAACCACCAAAAGAAAGACTTATGCAATGATAATTTGTCAATCTCACTACTCTCCTCATCCAAAAAAAAAAAAAACTTTTTTCTATTACAAATTATAGCTAAAAGAAATTAAATCAAATGGCTGTCAAAACTGCAGAAAATACAAAAGGGAAAGCATAAAACTCATATCAAAAAATTCAACTGAGGAAGTATAGACCAGAACTTTCTATCCCACACAAAATGATTTTAAATCCCCTAATAGCTGAGAACTTCATATAAATATTTGCCTAATGGCCTGAAAGGCACTGAGAAGAAATGAAATCCCTGTCAGTTGAAACCTTATAGATTACAGTTGATGGCTCCAAGTTGTTTGAGGTTAAGAGGATTTATAATTTATAAAAGACTAGTATTGTTAGCCCTTGCATAAAACAGCTACATCTCACAGGCTCATTTTTACTAGGAGCCGCTCCCTGGAGCCAAAATGATATACAAAATGGAACACTAGCTTCTATACTCTGTTCAAATCCCTTCGTCTTTCAGGCCAAGTTAATTTAAGTGAAAGAACTCAGAAACTTGGGAAGTAAATTGGTACTTAATACAGTTCCATCAGATCCTTCTCTTTCCTCTGAAGTCTTACTGAAGAACTCTTAATTAAGAAGAACGCAGGGAAGTAGTCTAAATGTATATGTGATGTATTAAATATCTGACAGACCATTTGCACACTGACCTCACTGGTGAGCCAGGATGGAGCACAAGCCTGTAGGTAGACTCAGGGGCAGTTTGAACCCATCATCCCCGAATAACGGCTGCTGTCTTTTTAAAACTCTCCAAGGTTCACATTGTAGATTTCCTTCCAGTTTCCAGTGGTATGAGAGACACCGCCAGTATAAATCTTGTTGTCACAAAAGAACAAGTTATAGTATATATTCAACCACACACAAAAAAACCTTTCAAATAACATTAAGTAAAACCCACAAAACCAAGAAGAATCAGAAGCAAAACTGAAACTCTGTCCTCAAGTCACCCCCATTGTGTTTAGATCTTGAAGAATATCAGACTCGTCCTGGGATATCACCAGGGTTGTGTCTACACAATATTAAGAAAGTAAGTCAAAGTGGTTAAAAAAAGAAGAAAAAGCAAAGCGAAGCAAAGAAAAAAGGGGAAAACCTTGTAGTTCAAGTCTGGTTGACAAAGGAAATACAAACCAGTCTCCTTTTGTGAATATTCATTTGTGTGTGGATCTAAACACCATGTCCACCCATCCACTACCCAGCCCCCACCCTGCCCCACCATCACACACACAGACCAAACGTTGAAAGAAAGGGAAGATGAAGTTTGGTGCCACTTGGAGGTTTCTTCCCTAAAATCATGGGTTATAAGCAAAGGTTTTTTTAAAACAAGTGTTACTATTATTTGGCTTAACAATGTTTATCTTCTCTTAATACATTTATAAATTAAATCAAATCAAATTACTGGACCTAAATAGTTAGGGGGCCTGGCTATTCCTAGGAATCCATTCTGAAAAACTACAAGCATTGACAAATATGAGACAGAAATGCTAGTTGTGAAGCAGAAAGACCTGGTGGTTAAGGTCCTGAATTTTAGAGCCAGAGAGCCTGGGTTTCAAACCCATCTAGCTGTCACTTGCCAGCTATGTGACTGGAACAGGAAGCTCACCTCTCTGAGTGCTGGATAGTTCACCTATTAAATGAATGAAGTAACAATACCTTTCAGGGTTGCCATGAGAATTAGCTGAGATATTTGTGAAGCCCTTAGCATGGTGTCTGGAGCATGGTAAACCTTCCATAAACAGTGCCTACATCTGTGAGCATCAAACATTTCCAAAGAGGGAAAAATAAGACAAGGCCTCTTTAAGATCAAGATTGGAGGACATTGAAGGTTTCTAGATGCAGAAAGAATTTGCTTTCATTACATGGAAAGTAACTTTCACTTAGGGTAAAGGCTGCAAAAGTGAATCATTCATTCCACAAATATGCCAACTATGTGGCATCAGGGAATTTAAAGATGAACAAGATAGAAATGGTCCCTGCCTTCCAGAAAATAACAGTGTAGAGGGCATGCACACATAGAAATGGGCAATCACAAGGGTCCCATCTCTCACACAGTGTCCTGGGGTCCCCCACAGCTCCCTCAGAAACCACACCAGGTCCTCTCCCTGTCTCACATTCCACTTCCTGCCAATCCAGGCAGAGGACATGAAATCTTTGACCAGGTCTTCCTGGGTCATAAGAGCTTCACAAGATAAACAAATAGCTTCAAGCCTATCACTATACCTTAGAACTTGATGTGTCTTAGGCTACTGTTAGAAACTGAATTGTGTATTAAAATTTATATGCTGAAGTCTTAACTCCCAATACCTCACACTGTGTATTTAAAGATAGGAGATTTACAGGAGTGATTAAGTTAAAATGAAGCCATTTTAGGGGAGGCCCTAATTCAATCTAACTCGTATCCTTCTAAGAGGGAATTTGGACACACAAAAAGAGACACCAAGAATTCACATGCACAAAACATCATGTGAGGACACAGTGAGAGGACTGCCATCTTCAGGCCATGGAGAGAGGCCTCAGGAGAAACCAAATGTGCCAACACCTTGATCTTGGACTTCCAGTCTCTAGAACCATAAGAAAATATAGTTTTGTTGTTTAAACTACTCAGTCTGTGCTGTTTTGTTATGGCAACCCCACAAACTGATACAGTTGCTCTCTAGGTGACTGCAGGAGAGAATAGAAGGTTTTGTGCCCAAGAGGTACAGACATGTATTGAGATGACAAAGGGTGTCAATTCTACTTTTATTTTTTAAAAATTTTTATTTAAATTCAATTTAGTTAACATCTAGTGTATTATTAGTTTCAGGGGTAGAATTTAGTGATTTCATCAGTTGCATGTAACATCTGGTGCTCATTCCGTCAAATGTCCTCCTTAATGCCCATCACCCAGGTACCCCATCCCCCCACCTCCCCTCTAGCAAGCCTCACTTTGTTCTCTATCATTAAGAGTCTCTTATGGTTTTGCCTCCCTCTTTGTTTTATCTTATTTTTCCTTCAATTTCCTTAGTTCATCTGTTTTGTTTCTTAAATTCCACATATGTGTGAAATCTATGGTATTTTTCTTTCTCTGACTGACTTATTTCATTTAGTATAATACCCTCTAGTTTTGCAGGGTGTGTGTGTGTGTGTGTGTGTGTGTGTGTGTGTGTGTGTGATGGAATATTACTAAGTCATCAAAAAGAATGAAAACTTGCCATTTGGATTCTACTTTTAAAAGTATGTGATGTCCAGTGAAATAGGCCATCTCTTCAGAAAGATTTTCTTGATAAGGATATTGCCAAACATCACTTTTACCCACCAAAGCATCTAATCACACATAACTACCAACAACTGGTTCAATGGGACATTTTCCCAGCCAAATGAGACTAGCCAGGAAACTGTAACAGAATAGTGTCAAGCACATAATAATAATGGCCTATATTTTATTGAACACATACTAAAGTGATTGTTCTAAGCACTTTACATGTATTAACAAATTGAATCTTCACCATGAACTATGCATTAGTTCCCTGTCATTGCTATACCAAATTACCACAAATTGGGTGGCTTAAAGCAACAGAAATGTATTCCCTCATCGTTCTCAAGTCCACAGGCTGGACTAAAGACTGGAAGTCCAAAATTGAGGAATTGGCAGAGCCATACTCCATCTTACATGTGTAGGGGAGAATCCTGCCTTGCCTCTTCCAGCTTCTGGTAGTGGTGGGCTATGCATGGCTTCTGTGGCATAGAAAAGCATCACTCCAGTCTTGCCCCCATTGTGACATGGTGTTCTCTGTGTGTTTGTTTTCTTATAAGAACACCAGTCATTGCATTAAGACTCACCCGACTCCATATGAGCTCATCTTAATGTAACCAATTATATTTGCAAAGACTCTATTTCCAAATAATGTTACGTGGTGAAGTTTTAGACGTGAATTTAGGGGACCCTATTCAAGCCAGCAGAGGTAAGGACTATTATTGTCATGTCAGTTTTTGAGATTAAAAGACCTGAGCACAGAGATGAAATAAATTTCTGCTGGATAATCAACAGCAGAGACAAGCAGAGACAAGATGCAGCTACAAAGCTCATGTGAACAAGATGCAGCTACAAAGCTCATGTGAACAGCTTTGCTAAGCTGCCTCTCAAAAAATATTTCCTGAATGAAAGAATAAAACGGTCACAAATGGCTGAATTCCAGCATGCCCAATTATGTCACCCTAATTTCCCTCCTCAGAGTTTCTGAGTTTCCCTCCTCAGAATTTCCCTCTCCAAGACCACTGCACCAGCCTCATAAGTAATGTCCCTATTTCTACCTTCTCCTTTCTCAAGTCTTCCCTCCGCATGACCTCCAGAGGTGAGTTCTCACAACACAGATCTGATCATCAATACTGAAAAAATCTTATTTACAGTTCTTAAAAATTGAAATTCATAACTTAGCACAGCAATGTTCTTCATGCATTGGACTAAAATATTTTTGTGTGAAGGGATTGCATCCATTTTTGCTCACCCTTGCATCCTTAACAACATACATAGGTCCCTAGTACTCAGTAGTCCTTCAAAAGTCATTGTTAAGTGAATGGAAAGATTGATTGAATGAGTGAATGAATGAATGAATGAATGAATGGTATGGGCCAACCTACATTTCTAGCCTTAGATCCTGCTGCTTTACCTACAACCATTCTCCATCACTCAAAATTTCTCATCACCAATTTGCCTTGCCAGTGTTGTAGACATACTTGGCAGCTCATATCATGAACCCAATTGATGTGCCCAGGTGCCCATTGTGCCCTGTACCAGGTGCACCATGATCACCCTCAGAGCCCAGCTCAAACCTCCCCTTCCCATTAGGTACATTCAGACCACACACACACATACATCTCTCACACACAAACTGCTTCCACTCACAATGGTACCATCAAACTTTTGATGCCACCAACACCGCGTTTGGTTCACTCGATGACATCTAGTTGTAAAAGGTTTCTTCCTAGCTCCACTTTTGAGAGGCCCTTGTGGGGAGAGGCTGGTCTTCTCCATTTTATATGATCAGTGTTTAGCACAGTGCTCATCACACAGTGGATACTCAATAAATGTTTGCTGGATGAATAACTGAATAAATAGTCTAATGTCAATGTGTACATAAACACAAGTCTTACTTCTATTTTGACTAAGATTTGACTGTACACATACAGAATCCAATTCCCAAATGATGAGACAACTGCTTGTATTTCAAAACTATCCAAGCACAGATGTCACACAGCTAAAGGAAGGCTGAAGCTGAAATTGTGATTCAAGAACTTATCCTAGGGCAAACTTATGAAAATGCACTAGAGGCACCTACCAACCCCTGAGTTCTTATTTGCCTATGTGATAGATAAATGAGATAGAGGGATGAGGAAATTGACAATGTGATTCCAGCACTAAGGACTGTTTTTACATCATTGACATAGTTTTATAGCTTTGTTGTTTTTAATCAACTACATGTGGAGTCCATTTCAGTCCATTAACAAGCCTATTTAGTCACTTCTCATTTAATGTAATTAAGGGGGCAGTGTGGCATGGAGGTTGAGATCATGAAATAGGAATCAGAGAAACCAAGCATGCTCTAGTGTCCCCCATCTTCAATAGGTATGTGAGCATGTAGGGGCATCTGGGTGGCTCAGTTGGTTAAGTGTCTGCCTTCAGATCAGGTCCTGGAATTGAGCCATGCATAGGGTTCCCCACTCATTTTGGAGTCTGTTTCTCCCTCTCTCTTTGCCGCTCCCCCAACTCTCTTTCTCAAATAAATAAATTAAAAATATTTTTAAAAATAAGTATGTGAGCATGTAGGCATGTATACAAGCATGTGTTTCCCTCCCTTGGCCACCCATTCTCTTCTTCTTACCATGTCATTTCATAATCTCTTTCACAAGGAGGCTCTCTAAAGAGTTATTTATATATACATGTGTCCCACTTCCTTACTTCATGTTCTTTCCAGAACCACAATTAGGCAGCTGTCCCCTCACACCAAGGCGGGTCATATCAAGTTCAACACTGTGCTCCATGTTGTCACCTCCCTGCCCTTATCTTACTTGGCTTTTCAGCAATAATCTACATATAAGGAACCATCTTACTTGTTTGAAATATTTATCTCCTCTCTTGGCTACTCTTAATTCCACTTCCTCTTAGTCCTACCCCCTCCCTGCCATCTGCCCTGCTGTCCACCTGACCTTGAAATCTTGGTGTGCCTTGGGACTCCAGCCTGTTTTCTTTGTCTTTCTGTCTGTCTTTCTGTCATTGGGTGCTGTCTAGTGATCTTGATGCCATATGTGCACTCACAACCCTGCCTATATTGGCTTTGTCTCTGAACCTCTCACTCCTTGCCAGACAGAGAATAGAAGAGAAGTAAGCATGGGCCCATACAGTCAGAGTACGTGCCTTAGAATTCTGACTTGGCATCTATTTGCTTCAGAACTTTGAAAATTTAAGAACCTATTTTCTCATCTATGAAATAGGAATAATGCTTCACAAAATTCTTTTAAATATTAAATGAATTGACATATTTAAGGAATATATACCAGTTCCAAGAACATGGTAGACACTCAATAAATTATAGCAATTATTATTACCAGTAGTATCAATAGGAGTATGTTCTCTTAGATGTCAAAGATATATCTTGAAATTAATGTTCCTAAAACAGACCTCTAGATTTTCCTTTAAAGACTTATTTCTACTTATGTACCTATCATATTACTCTAACTTATTTTCTTCATAAAACTTATTACTATCTGAAATTTTATTATGTGTGTCTTTACCTATTTATTGCTTGCCCCACCTCTAGCTAGGAAGCTAGAATTTAAGCTTCACGGTGTAGAGCTATGTCTGCCTTGTTCACTGCTGTAATTTTACCACCTCAAAAAGTGACTTATATTAACATATGAAGATGTTCAATACATAGCTGCTAAATGAATATATTGATGAATGAATTGATAAACAATTTGACTTGGACTTGGTACCTACACCTAGCATTTGCTAGCTATGGGACTTTAAGAAAATATTTAACCTTTATGAGCCTTAATTTGCTCACCTTAAGTATTTAACAGAATTGCTATGAGGTTTAAGTTAACTTAACATGATTAGCATAGTGCCTGGCTCAGAATAATTATTTTTCATTATGTGATAATGTAAAAATGAAAATAATTATTTGTATGAATTGCTGAACAGTCATTAAAAGGAGTTGGAATATAAGGAATGTGAAGCAATATATTGGCAGAAAATAAAAAAAGTAGGTAGTATAGAGAATAACAGACTTTTAGAACTAGAAGGAATTTCCAAGAAGAAACTTTTTTACTCATTTCATGGATATGCAAATGTGCAAATTGATGCGTGGATAACTAGGTGATTTATCCAAGATCACAGACCGAGAAATAGAACTAAAATCCAGGTCCCCTAACTCCAAATCTATTAAACATGATATAGTGCCTTAACTTTTCCCAATTATTTTGGTTTGATAATTAATCTACATGAACATACTTCATACATGAGTTTCAGGTATGAAACTTATATAAGAATAAATTATAACTATTTGGAAAGTATTTCTATTACTGGCAAGATGTGAAAAGACATACAGATTTCAACAGAAACACACCCAATATTTCTCTCTTCATCATTTCTCCATTATTTATTTGGTCATCTATCATAGGTTCAATGCTGTGTTTGATATGGAAGAAGACAAGTAGAAGACCCAGTCCCAACTTTCAAGAAATTTTGGGCATAATTAGCCATGTTGGTTACTCAACAAATGTAGTGGGTTACCCAATCAATATATGTTGAGCCTCTGCCCTGTGCCAGATACTTTGCTAGGTTCTAGAAATGCAGTGGGGGGTTAGAGTGAGGCTAGGCTACCATAACAGAGAGAACCAAAATAATTCAGTGGTTTGAAGAGAATTGAAATGAATTTCTTTCTCAAATGACAATTGGAGATAAGGTACAGGTTCATGCGTAGTTCAATTCCACTTGATCATTTGAGATTCAGCTTTCTTCCCTCCTCTCTACCATTCTCTGAGGCTTTGTCTTGCATCCTCCATACAGTGGACAGTGGGTCACAATTTATTCCAGCTGGCAAGAATGGAAAGGGAAAATAAAAGTGTCCACATTCTATTTGTAGAAACTTAATCATGTGACCACACACAACTACAAAGGGAAGTTGGGAGATGTAGGTGGCTGGGAGTCATGTGCCTGGCTATAATTCTATCACTGTGGACAAGAGGAGGGAGTGTTTGCAAAGACAGCTACGGTCTTGGCCTTGGTGAGTCAAACCTTACCAGTTTCCCTACCTTTGTATGCTCACAATCTAGATGGGAGACAGAAAATATGTCCTTACTGAACTATGATAAACATGACGAAGGAAACACATATGAGCCTAAGAGCATAGAATGGGGAGATTAACCTGTTTAAGTCCAGAGCATTCAGGAAGCAATAATAGACTGGAGAGGCCAGACAGCAGATGGGCAGAGGCTTCAGACTTTGGAGCCAATCAGAATGTTCATATTTCAGTCTTAGCTCTAGAACTTTCCAGCTGTTTAATCTTGAATGAGTTATTTTACCTCTTGTGCTTTATTTTCCTCATTTGTAAAATAAGATTTAATAATAATTATTTACATAATAATATGACAAATTATCCTACATTATTATATAATTATTATACCATAATTGTATTATTATTATATGTTAGAGTTATCATAATCATCATTATTATATAATAAATTCCTTTAGTATGAAGACCAATTTTAAGTGCTAAACTACAGACACATACAAATACAGCTAATGTTTTCCTCTGGTTTGGGGGAACATGCATCAGGAGGTCAGGAATTTAGCAAGTAGTAATCTAGGTGAGTTACCTAGTGATGAGTACTTAGTATTTTCTGGTAAAAGCACAGGCATTTTTTATGCTAAGTAATCCGAGTTTCTATGTTTTTATATTTTAGTCTGTGAAAAAGTTACGATATCATTGACTAAGTGTGCCTTATATGTTGAATGAGGAGAAATGTCTAACTAGTAAATTTTTGAGCTGTTGTCACCAGAGTAGGTACAAATAACATTATTTGTAAATTAGATATTTGTTTGGGAAGTATCAAAATTTGTAGATAGGAACCTCTATCATACACTCAGGTGAATATTCTTATTCTTTTGTGCCTATTACCCTGTGTTTTAGAAACTATTTCAGTTCTAAGTCCCCATTATACTGTGCAGTTAGGGTATTCAACCATGGTTTTGGGGGTCTCTTCTCACATCTAGCACTAAGTAAGCTCTGGGGCTTTAAGTAGCACCCTGTAACAGGGAAGTCCCTTTATTCACCAGTCACAATAGAGACCAATTCACTCTGTGATTTGTATTTTTTTTTTGTATTCAGATGGTTCCCTCAGGTTGTGGGATTGTGATGTGCCTCTGGGGAGTTTAATGTTTATTTTTGCCTCCTCTACCACTGTTCCCTCAAGGATACAACCACCTCCTTGAATCACTGCCAGGGAGGGATGGTAAAGAGAAAGATGTTGACCATTGCTCACAGAAACCACAAACCTCTGCCCCTTTCTACTGTCCAAGAATTATTGTTGTTGTTGTTGTTGTTGTTGTTGTTGTTGTTGTCTAGGAGAATCTCACTCTTTATGGTTCCCTCAGGGCCATTCTTTCTCTCCTCAAACTCTCTAGACTACAGACTTAGCAAATTTCCTCAAAGGCATGGAATTTTTAAAACAAAAGCAGAAAAGTTAACTGTTTACATCCCTAGTTCCCTGCCATAAAACTTCCTAAGAAAGGGAAGCAAGATCCCATTGCCTGGGGGACACTGAAAAAGAAAACTCAGAAAGAAAGATGTATAGAAAAATAATCTTGCTACCTTGACACTTGTGTTTCTGTCTCAGTGAGGGGACATTTTCATCAAAAACTCTTCCTTAATTGCCTTGCTCAGAGATTTTTTTCTTTCTGCCCTGAGACATTGGGACAAATTACAGAACTCTGGAAGCAGCAAGCTGACTAGTTGAAAAGAGGAGGAGACAAGCAAATGCAGAATGTACATGACTGTTCATTTTACCTTGTGCTCATTTCTTTCCATTAACAGTTGAATTGGTTATCAATGATTATGATTCTAGAGTTTTCACATTAAATCAATATATCTGGCATTTCTTTTGGAGGAAAACAAAAACCGGACTCTCAAAATACTGAACCTGTATTGCCAACTAGCAACACTGAGACTGAATCGTTGCACCTCCTTTAGATGGAATACATGCCTTCTGGTTTCTCAAAGAACCCAATACCCATAACTCCCTAAAATCCAGTTGTGGTGCCAGATGCCAGGTATCATTATAACTAGTGATGTCATATTTTAACTGTAGAATTAAGAAGAAAATAACTATTTTATGGACTCCTGTTCCATATAGAGAAATTAAAGACAGACAAGAGGGTATCTTTGCTTTAGGAAAAGTGGGTATGAAAATATTTCCTTATGCAAAAGAAAAAATATTCCTACTTGTCAAATATGCACATGAAGTGAGTCTGAATCTAAGAATATAACTTAAGAGTAGGTTTCCAAATAAAATATAAAATAAAATTTGAATCTCAAATAATGGATTTTTTCTTTGTGAAAGTACATCTTAAATATTGCATGAGACATACTTAAAAAAATCATGGTTTTTCTAAAACTTCACTGTAACTGAGTATCCGAGGTTTGTTTATTTATTAAATTCAACAACCCTATTTATGAGGCCACTAGAAAACAAATATGCCTCCTAGTTCCCTTTACCTGTCTTGTTAATTTCTGCTATGGTTGTATAGGGAAAGGAGAAGAAAATGACTTAGAGAATCAGGAGTGGTCAGAGAACATTTGGCAGTGTTGCAGAATAACAACCTCCTTAAATGTAGATGGTTAGACATTATTTCAAATCTGGGCATGGACACTGAACAAGTGCAGATGAAGAAAATGAAGCTTCTCTTTCTAATAGAGACTGTGGTATTAAAGGGAATGAGTCTTGGATATAAATATCAGAGACCATAAGAACATAATGTCACAGAACAGGATCAGCAGAAAGTGGGAAATTAAAGGAAAAACACATCTGGACCAGACCAGGACAGAGATAATTCCTCCACCACACCTAGTGAAGAGAGTCCTAGCAAAGTCTTAGTGAGGAGCAATTTTTAAAAAAATCATAGTCTCCATGATCACATATGAGTAAGTTTGTGTTAATTGTTATGTAAACTAGATGTGGTCTCTACTTCATATAACATGTTCATTCACACTTAATTCAACCTGAGTTAAAAAATTACTTTATAGGGACTGTTTTAAATAGATTTCTGGTCTGGGTGTGTCTGAATTCTACCTGAGTACTTTAGTCAAGACTTGAGTTTCTAAATGGTTAACATTTGAGAAATGATTTCCCTGACATAAGGCTGATTTAGAAATTGATTCCTGGGGTGTCTCAGTGACTCAACTGGCTAAGCATCTGATTCTACTTTTCAACTTAGGTCATGATCTCAGAGTTGTGGAATCAGGCCCATGTTGGGCTCTATATTCAGCACAGAGGTTGCTTGAGATTCTCTCCCTCTTCCTCTACCTCTTTTTCAAATAAAACAAATTTTTAGAAAAGAAATTGATTCCTATCTGGAAGTATGGAATGAGAACTTAAAGATAATAATGAGAGCACACCTGCCATTCTGTGACCTATCTTTGAGAGGGTAGAGAAGGACATATGAATAAATCGTTGCATAGGTGGTGGTAAGTCTGTGATAGAGGTAGGTATGGATGCTATAGAGGAGGGAATTCTGTTCAGGTTTGAGACATTCTTGGAAGGCTTTCTTTAACAGGTAATAACTGATTTAAATGTTCAAGAATAAATTGAAGTTAAATGAGAAAAGTGGAAAAGTTCATTCCAAGCAGGGAGGTCATTTTGAGCAAAGTCAGAGATGAGGAGAGCCCTCATGTTGCCTAGAAAGCAACTGACTAACTGGCAAGTGCCAAGGAGGGATAAGTGAGAAGTAAGACTGGAGAAACAGGTAAAAGCAGGTAACCAAAGCCTTGAGTGGCCATGCTCAGGAACTGAATCTTTCTTTTGTAAGCACTACCAAGCTCCTGAAGCCTTTAGGAGTGATAAGGTCTAATGTGAACTTTAAGTCAACTGTAAGGAAAGAGCAGACAGAACGGCTACAGGGAGACCACTTACAAGATTATTGCAAAAGTCAAAGTGAGGGTGGACCAGGGCTTAAACTATAGCAGCAAGAAAGAAAGGGAAGGAATGAATAAATTTAATACATCAAATGGAGATAAAACTAATCAGATGTAGCAACTGATTGAATGGGAGGATGTGAAGAATCTTGGATAAGATCAAAAAGCCAAGGATGAATTCCAGTTTGGATCACTGGGTGATGCCAATCAAAATAGGGAATACCAGAGAAGGAAGAAGATGAATTTGGCCTTGGGCATGCTAAATATTTAGATGCCTGTGGAATATTCAGATGGAGATAATACAGGAAGTGGTGCCGTTTGTAAGATCTTCAAAGTCGCAAGCACTCTTATTTCTGGAAGCCCCATACCACATCATAACAAACATGGTAAAATGTACCCACATCCCACATTAAATTTAACTTTTGCATAAAAAATTTGAGAGGGTTTCTGTAATCTTGATTTTTGAAATTATCTATAATACATTTAATTTTTGATTTTTTTTATTTTTTTCAAATGTTTACAAATTGAACACTTTAAATAATAAATTTACTTTGGTAATGAGATTAACAAAGTGTTATGTTTTAAATAACACATTAATTCAGCTTTTTCAGGGTTGTTCTCACACTTTTGGAGTTTATCATTTATGTATTTAAGTCTCACAGGTGTTAATAGGCCCTTGAAAAGCTCCCTGCTCTGCAGGAAGCCTTCTTCTCCCTCTCTCACTCCCCCTGCTTGTGTTCCCTCTCTGGCTGTTTCTCTCTGTCAAATAAATAAAATCTTTAAAAAAAAAAAAAAAAAAGAAAGAAAAGAAAAGCTCACAGGATCCAACATAAAGCCCATCATGCCTGATATAAAACTACCCAATGAGCAGACAGTTGAACATATTAGTCTGATGAGAAAGATATAGATATATCTCAAGAAAGATATAGTTTTATGATGCAAAAATATGTAAATACTGAGAGTGAATTTAATTGCCTCAAGAAAACATATAAATTGAGAAAAGAACTGGACAGAAGAAAGGAAGAGCACTAACATCTAAGAGAAGGTAAGAGAAACAAGAATTTCTAATGGAGATGGTCAAAATGATGAGAAAGCTGGGAAAAGAATGAGATCAGAGAACAAAGGGGCAAAAAATATTAGAGACCTCTGTTGATCATTGAAGTGGTGCCAAAGGAAGTGTGGAGTGATCCACCCAATAAAAAAAGACTGAAAGTGTCTAGAGAGACTGGACTAGTGTTCTTAGCTAGTGTGGGGAGGCCACCATATCCTAGAGAAAACATCTCCAAGAACAGAAAGTGATAAAAACTGAAGGTTGGGAAGGTTGAGAAATGAAAGACAGATGAGAATGTAGAAGTAGCAACTGTGGAAATTGAGATACAATAGGACAAAGAAAGAAAGGCCAATAGTGGAGTGAGACATTGTCCAAGTGAGGTAGTTGGTGTTTGTTTAGATTAGGGAACTTTTGAGTACTCTTCTAAGCCCAGAAGAAATCTCCAAGACAGGTGGAGATATTAAAGTTAATAGAGAAAGGATGAATTGGTGGAATGACAACCTGAAAGAACAAGCAGAGTGGAGCAAGAGTCTAGGGCCAGTGTCTTCCTTATCTCTTGGGGTACAGCATATAGACATGCTAATTGTTTGGACTTCGGCATATGTTCATTTGTACCATTGTTTCTCTATTTCTGAATGTGTCCTGTCTCCCAACAGGATTGTGCATGCCCAGAAAAGGACTGTCTCTTAATCCAGCCCTTTGCTTCTTTTCTACTACATTTGAAGGTAGTTTCCTTGGCAGCATGGTTAAAGGACATTAGAGATCATTTACAAAGTCCTTTCCTGGGTGCATGGTAAAAGGACATTAGAGATAATGTACAAAGGGAAAGTCCTTTCCTGGGCTGCATAGTTCAAGGACATTAGAGACCATGTACAAAATTCTCTTTTTCAGTTTTTTTAAGAAGAAATTTCAAAGAATATATGTTCATTTTATAAGAACATAATAGTGGAAAAGATTCTCCTGGTTCCAGGGGCAAAAGTCTTTCCAGTAATTCACATAATTAGAAGAGGAAGACGAGAGGAGAAAGATGTGGAGGGTCTATAACCTAAGAGAAATTAAATTCCCCTCCCAAAATTACATATGAATCATCTGTATGTTTATCCAAATCCTGTTTGGCTCTTTTTATTACATTCATTCATTCAACAAAACTGTGTGTGGGCTTGGCACTGAAGCTCTAGGTTCCTATGCTAAGTAACAAATTTTGAATGAGTATTATTCAATGTATAGCACTGGTCTCTCTTTTTTGCCCTCAAATACTTCCTTCCAACTTTGAAGAGTGACCCACTGCTCAACAGTTCTATGATTTGATGAACAGTTCTCTGCTAACCCTTTCTCAAGCTTTTCCTCCCCACCACAGAACAAATACAAATACAGTTCACTTTGAAAATTCTGGGGTTGGCTCTGGAATGGGAGTGGGTTTGGACTGGTAGTGTGGCATGAGCTGCAGAAGATGAGAAATGAGCATACTGACGTGATATCCTATTAGTCAGAAAAATTCTAAGAAACTGTTCCCAACAAGAGGTGGTAAGAGGATTTTTCCTCCTCTATTAGACTTATATAACTGGTAAAATAACAGGCTGCCATTTTAGAATAGTTGGTGTTGGCATGCTGTTGGAAAGTTACATGAAATTATTCTTTTTAGAAAATATTACTTCAGGTTTTAGGTTAAAGTTTGATGCCAAACACAGATGAGTAGTTGGTTTACACAATTATCGCCTTTTTCTTAGAATTAAGGGCAAAACCTCAAGACATGCCACAGCAGAAAAGCTATTTCTGACACTGGCTAACAATTGAAGGACATCCATAAACCTTTGGAAATTAATATCCCCCAGGAAAATCTATTTGATGAAAGTCACAAGGAAGTTATTAACTAGAGTTAAGTCACTGACAAGAGATATTATTAATGATCTCATCAAAATTTCAAGTGCATTTAACTATCACACTGCAAGCCTTATTATTGACGACTCAGAGAATATTAAATTATTCTACAGTAGTTACTTGGCTAGAGATCAAATGAAAAAAGATGAAAAGCCTAAGTTCTAGGTAATTCCATAATTCTTTAGGCTTCACACAATTAAAAAGTTAGAGTCATTAGCCTTTCTGTCTCCCTCTTCCCCAAATCTACCAATTGCTAATACAGTTGGTTCATCTTAATTGTTAATTGTTCCCTGTTTCTCTTCCAAATGCTGATGCAGGCAGGATAAAAGTCAGAAAAATCCTCCAAGCTTTGGTTTTCCAGAAGCAGCTCAGGAAACTTAGTTTATTTTCAGATTGGAAGAGACACTTTCAAGTACACTGGGTCTTTAATTGCCATCCCTCAAAGACATTTTCCACAAAGGAAACAAGCATTCTCCTTCCCACTCAATTCTTTCTGAGATCTTGACCTAACTTTCAAGTGGACACCAGGTTAAACTCCATGTTTTGTCCTTGTTAATGTCCTTCATAAGTGCTAAAGGTTGACTAAGCACTGATGTTGGGTAATAAGTTATACATAGAGAGATACAGATTCTAAGAAAAACACCTTTTCAAAAAATAGAGTATTTTATAAGTATCTTTCTAAATTCTAAGCTTACCTGGTTAGCTAAGACAATTTTCTCCTCACTTCAGAGCCCCTAGTTTAGGAAACAGTTAATGAGTTTCTTTTACTCATGTAGCTCTGTGTGAGAAGCTAGAGAGACAAAGGTAAATGTAAAATGGTTCCTAGCATCAAGAAGACCCAGAAATAAAAGCAGGCCATTTGATGCTATACGATAAGAATGATATATACAAGTGATATGCCAGGAAGTCTGGGACATGGAGAAGAGTGGAGTACTAACCCAATGTGGAAGAAATGAAGGAGAGTTCAAAGAAAGCAACCTGAAGGGGATGATGCTTATGCTGAACCTGGAAGAATGAGAAGGAATTAGAAAGGAAGGAAGCTTGCAGGCATTAGTATCTACAATAACCAGGTACTTCACACATGGTTTTCCATGAAATTCATTCAACAACCATAAGAAATAGTATTGTGTTCTCCTATTTGTAAATGAGGGAAACTGAGGTTCAAAGAGAGTATATAACTTATGAATGACAGACTTGGGATTCCAAGCTTACCCTCATAACCACTGTAGTCTGCCTGTCTGATGTCAACCTTCTGTTTTTGCTCCCCAGGCCCACCATTCTGCTCTCTGCAAAACTTTTAGACAATGCCTCTACAAACATAGACTTGGCAATCAACTTGCTATAATTTGTTTCAGCCAGTGTTCTGTGAGCCACTGTGGATGGCCATAGAACATTAAGCGTTCTCTGAGACAAAAGCCCCCTACAGGATCAGGCACCTCTCTCTTCCATAATGTACGGTGTTCAACCTATGAACCATATCCTTTGTCATTTTATTAAATGATGCATTCTTTGCTAATTGGTCCATCTATTTGTAAGAATATAAATGATAATTTTCCCTCCATGCAGCTGATCAGAGAATTCTATCAGAGGAAGAACCAATCATAATAAGAAAATATCTTGAGGGGCAATCTTGGGATAAGAGTATTTCTGTGGGGCACACATGTCAGTTGCTGCCAGAGCTTTGAAGAAAAGAGCTTCACAAATTCAGCTAATACAAAGAAAAAATAGTTATTCCTGAGACAGTGGAAGGGAAGCAGGGGGAAAGGTGAGAAGGAGTGTAGGTGAAACAGGCAAGAGAAACATATGGTGTGATGTGACTTTTCTGCGACCCTGAACTTCCCAGCTAAATCCCTTGTCACACCAAATGCTCAATGAGATTACTGGACTTTTTGTGAAAGCAAGTAGAAGAGCAGCTTCTGTATGCAGAAGCCCAAGCATAAAGCGTCCCAAAAGATGAGCTATAATTCCCAAAGAGATAGCCATGAAGAGGGGAAATGTTTGATTTCTAGAGGTATGTATTTTGATCCATCATGGTATTTTCTTGCTGTGATCAATTTTTAATCAGAATGAATTTGGCAACATCATAAAATTCAGCAAGTTTCACTATCAAAAATTCAGACTTTCTTGAAAAACAGTGAATGGTGTGGCAACTCTGGGCCCACAGTCCCACAGGAAATAACTGATAGAAGTTGGTTTTCCCTGTTAGATGAGGCACACACTGTCCAGTTTGCCACACTCCTCATTGTTCCATACTACCCTATGTAACCGGGTGAACCTAACCAATTTCCCTCATTCACATTATCTACATGACCCCAGTAGGGGTTTGGATTATGTCCCTTTGCTATTACAAAACACCTTCATCAAAATGTCACAATACATAGAACAACTTGAGCAGATCTCCAGAGCGTTATTCTTAGTGCAAAAAATAAAAATAAAATAAAATAAAATAACAAATCACAAAAGTTATATACTGTGTGATTCCATGTTTATGGTACCCTCAAAATGACAATTTTATCCACACCTGTGATAAAATTATATACATCTATATAGACACATTGTACTAATATGAATTTCTTGATTTATACTTATAAACGATGTAACTAATGGATGAAACTCAGTGGAAGGTATGAAGAATTCTTTGTATTATTTTCACAACTTCTTGTGCAACTGTAACTAATTCAAAATAAAAAGCTTCTGTATAGCAAAGGAAACAGTCAACAAAACAAAGAGGCAACCCACAGAATGGGAGAAGATATTTGCAAATGACACTACAGACAAAGGGCTGGTATCCAAGATCTATAAAGAACTACTCAAACTCAACACCCAAAATGAAGATGAACACATCAAAAAATGGGCAAGAGACATGAAGAGGCACTTCTCC
>PITA01016644.1:0-46050 GCA_004023965.1 Spilogale gracilis
TTTTTTTTTTTTTTTTTTAAAGATTTTATTTATTTGACAGCGAGAAACACAGCGAGAGAGGGAACACAAGCAAGGGGAGTGAGAGAGGGAGAAGCAGGCCTCCCGCCGAGCAGGGAGCCCGATGTGGGACTCGATCCTGGGTCTCCAGGATCATGACCTGAGCTGAAGGCAGTCGCTTAACCAACTGAGCCACCCAGGCATCCCACAAATGAGGTTTCTTGAGGCTGGAGATGGTCCGCTGCCACCTACGCATGGCCTTGGGTACACCTCCATTTCTAGCACACTAGTTGGGAAGCTCTGTGACGGGCATATGGCTGCAAGTTTCTAAGCTTGTGATGTATATGAAGACAATCTGTCAAGTATAATGTGCTATTCATGTATGAGCTTTTATTAATAATTCATTACTATTAAAACCCAGGTACTTGTTTGATAAGAGGACCTTGAGTACTGCGATTTTTCTGTTTTGGGAGCTGTTCTTGGAGAACCAGGTTGCCGGAGTTAAGGCCCTGGATGTGATATGGCACAGTAACGAGGAGAAGTAGAAATGCTAATGGTCTGGGGTGAGAGGTACTCAGATGCCCTACCACTGAGGTATAACCCTTGTCCATGGATATATGGTAGAAGACTTCTTATAAGAGATGGAACAGCTGCTGAGATTTGTTAATGATTCTGCTCTTTCTCCTCCTCAAATCTCCTACCCTCTTCTCTGCCTATCCCAATTCTTTCTTTTCTCAAGTTCTGCTTTGTTTGTGAAGTCTTTCCCCGTGTCTGCTTCTCCCCACCGGCGAAGTTCATGCTCCCTCCTCTGTTCTACCATCATGCCTTGCTTATAGCTTTGTTGATTGCATTTCTAATACTGTACTGTTGTCTGTTTCATGTGTATCTTTCCCCTACTAGATTGTGAGTTCTTTGAGGTTAAGGCTGTATCTGATTTAATCTTCATAGCTTAAGCTACATCCAGCTCACTTCATCACATTCCATCACTCTGATTGAGCTGAAATTTGTCTCCCTGGACCTTTCTCCCATCAGTCCTCTAATATTCTAATATCTGAAACAACTCCAAACTTCCTTTTGTTAGTCATTCTTACATTTGAATCTCTATCCTGTGTAGTTCCATATAGTCTTTATTGCTCTGGGCTAAACATTTTTATTACTGAAATTTTGCTTCCCTGGTTTTTTTCTTTTTCTCAGTAAGCTTCCTTTCCCTC
This sequence comes from Spilogale gracilis, assembly GCA_004023965.1. Classification (NCBI taxonomy): domain Eukaryota; kingdom Metazoa; phylum Chordata; class Mammalia; order Carnivora; family Mephitidae; genus Spilogale; species Spilogale gracilis. The sequence continues at coordinate 1,209 of PITA01016644.1, forward strand.
TCTCAGTGTATAGAATCATAGAAGTGTAAGAATTGGGGGGCGCCTGGGTGGCTCAGAGGGTTAAGCCTCTGCCTTCGGCTCAGGTCATGATCTCAGGGTCCTGGGATCAAGTTCCACATTGGGCTCTGTGCTCGGCAGGGAGCCTGCTTCCTCCTCTCTCTGCTGCCTCTCTGCCTATTTGTGATCTCTCTCTTTCTCTTTCTCTGTCAAATAAGTAAATAAAATCTTAAAAAATATAAAAAAAAATTGTAAGAATTGGAAGGGGCTAGAATTTACCTTGGCTTGGTCAGTCATCTGACTAATACTCTGATGATTTGCTGATTGACTGAAATGGAGATACAGAGATATTTTGGGGGCAATGTAGTATTTTGAGTATTTCACTAAAACTAGCGAAGAAGTTTAGATTTGGTAGAGTAAAAAAAAGTTCTTCATCTTTCATTCTGTTTTAAAATATATGTGATGGGGTGCCTGGGTGGCTCAGTTGGTTAAGCGACTGCCTTCGGCTCAGGTCATGATCCTGGAGACCCGGGATCGAGCCCCACATAGGGTTTCCTGCTCAGCCGGAAGCCTGCTTCTCCCTCTCTCACTCCCCCTGCTTGTGTTCCCTCTCTGGCTGTGTTTCTCTCTGTCAAATAAATAAAATCTTAAAAAATAAAATAAAATATATGTGCTGCTGGATATCTTAACGATGATGAGCAAAATAGATGTTTGTTGCTAAAGCAGTGTGTATACAGTACAGAAAGATCTTCAGATTTTTAGAACAATACCATGAAGAATTTGACTGTAAAGCCAACCGACCTGGGCTTCAGTCCTGGATCTGCTGCATACAGCTGTAAATGACTTAATCTTGGGTAAATTACTAAATCTCTATGTGTCATTTTCCCTATTTGTGAAATGAGGTTACCAGGAATGAAGGTTTCAATGATTTAGTACTTGGAAAGCATTAAGTGTTCTTCTTGGCGCACAGCCAGTGTTCGGTATACGGTGACTGCTGCTATGACCGCCAGGACACCACACCTCTACTTCTGCTGAGTTATGTAAGCACCTGGTGACATGTGGGATGCACCGGTGGAATCTCTGGTCGAACCTTACTAACTTACCACATACTTGTGATGTAAGCATTTTCTCTTAATAAGAGACCCGGTGTACCATTGTCTGCATCAGAGCATCATTGCCCAGACCATGATCACATCTGTGCAGTTAGGCAGTATTTTGTTCGTCCTAGGGTTTTACTGTTGGAGCAGTTTAAGAAATGGCGGAAAGACCCATTAGCTTTTGGAATCTGTTCCTTTGAGACCAACTTGCTGGGAATCCATTTCCTGACTTTTTAAAAAGAGTAAAATAATTTTTTTCATTGACATTGTGTAAACAAAATGCTGTAACTTGCATTTTGTGGAATATAATGTTTTAAAGTGAATTTAATTTTCTTTAGTGAACTGCTTTTAATCATACATCAGAGTAAATTTTCTTCCTCTGTTCTCAGGTTGCTATCAAGATCATAGACAAGACCCAGCTGGATGAAGAAAACTTGAAGAAGATTTTCCGGGAAGTTCAAATTATGAAGATGCTTTGCCACCCCCACATCATCAGGCTCTACCAGGTAGGTTCCTCAGTGGTGTAGCCTATGGTGACGAAGAATGCAGAATAGCCACTTGTCGGTTTGGGAGAAGAGGGGTCCGGGCGAACATCTGCAGTGTTTCTTGGTTTCTTTGTTCACACGTTTATCCTACTATTTTCCTGCCCTTTTATTTCCCACTCGGCACTCATGTTTTACCTGGCTATTTACTAGTAGAGTCTACCTTACCCACGTAGGCCTTTTAAATTTGTTCTTTGACCCTTGGGTACCATTCTTTATGAGGATTACACAAAAGTATTATTCAGAAGATGAGAAGAACTTATTTATGCAGATCTGAATCCTAAGACAGAGTAGGAAAGCCAAAGGAACAGAGGATTTTTGGGGATGAACAGCTAGAGGTTAATAGAGTATTATCTTTTTATAACATTCCTTAAATACTCGTTTCTGTGATCCCGGTATGACTTAGGATGGCAAAGGGTATTTTATTATTTATTTATTTATCTATTTATTTGCAAAGGGTATTTTAAATATGGCCCCTTGTATCAGTCAGAACCCACCTCTTTTCTAGTAGGGCCCTCGACTTTGTTTCCTAAGGTAGCATTTGATAATTTTGACAATGACGAGATTGTTTTGGTGTAATGGAAGAGATTTCCATTCTAGTTTTCTTACCTTCCCAGGAACTATCCATATTTCCAGCCATCCTCAACAACGATTCCCTTACCTTACTGCAAAAGCAGTAAAATCTAATGACTGGAATTTCAAGCCAGATAGGAAGAGAGAACCTTGCCTTAGCAGGCTGGTGGAAGAGGTATTTTCGGAGAGGCGGGGCTTTGGGGTGCTCCTCAGGTGGCGCCCGGGGCCAGCCCTGCTCACTGCTTTCTCCCAGAACAGCCATCACCTTCTGGTCCAGGAAGAGGCCACCCACTCGGTTCGTTTGCTGCTGCTAATCTACAGTAAACGGTCACTGGCCCAGACGTGGCACCACGTGTAAGGGTGGAGGCACAGTGGGCGGGCTTTCATAGTCTGTTAATTTTACGGAAAAGGAAGCAAGTTGTGATGTTAGTGCATGTGGTTAAGGCTAGAGCTCTAGGGCTCTTTTCTGGCATTAGCCGCTCCCATCGTGGAACGAGTTAGGTCAGCAGGGGCAGACTCGTTGAAATTTATCAGACTACCTTCTGTTGAAGCACACCGACGTTGTGCCCCAGAAGCAGACCCGTGAAAGCTTCCTGGTGTTGTGTGAAGACGTGCGTCTGCAGGCTCGGAGGTGTCTAACCTCTGCTTCCTTCCTATCCTGATCGACTGAGTCAACTTCTTGACCTCACTTTTTAAAATAAATCATCTTTACATAGTTGTGGGGCTTATGAGGCTGCCTTTCCTCAAGAGGTTGACTTGTCTGTATTAATCTCGTAACCAAATATCCAAGCTGATCTTTCTTACCCAAGATTTCATTAGCTGCTGAGAGTTCTCATACTTTCAGCCCAGACTCTGAACAATATCCTCTTTTAAGCTTTAATTTTGCTCTCTGGCAGCTAGTATTGTTAATGGGGGATTCTGAGCTGCCAAGGTGAATGGCTGTCAAGTTGTCTTTATAAATAGTATCCAGGTAGTTTTCAGGTCATTTGCCCAAACTTCAGTCCTGTCAGTTTACAGAGGGAGCCAAATAGAGGTAACTGTATAGGAAAGGTTGAACCACTGAAAAATTTAATAGTAAAAGAAAATTTGTAGTCAATAAAAAATCTATACACCCAGTGGTACAAGTGGGTTATACAATATGACATTTACTTTTTTGTTTTCTTCTTCTTTTTTTTTTTTTTTTCTGAGCGCCTGCATTTATTTAGAGCCCTTACTTTTGTTGTGTAAATCAACGGTACAGGCCAAGCCCTGCAGTGATGCGTGCGACAGTGAGCTCGTGTCACCAGTATATAAAGTTCTTTAAAATTAAAGAAAAAAAAGGACGATACAGTTATTAGATTAGAAAAGTACTGTGCACTTAGATGACGGAATACCATAAAACCATTCAAAAGGTCTGTGATTATAATACGTAATGCTGTTATATGGTATTAATGTGTAAAGATGTCAAAGATGAAGTAACTGGGAAATCACTTAGCAAAATAATTAACTGTGACTGACAGTAAAGCCTAAAATTCTCTTGCCCAATATGATAGCCACTGGCCCCATATGGCTATTGAGTATTAAAATGTGGCTAGAGTGAATGAGGAAATGAATTTTTCATTTTAATAATTTTCGTTAATGTGAAAACCAAAGTAGTTTACAATTAAAATTTTTTGAAATGATAATATTTTGAGTATTCTGAATAAAAAAATTATTCATTATTTTCATTTTGTTTTACTTATTACTGTGGCTATTAGAAAAAATTATTTATGAGCCCTACTTTTTTTCTATTAGCATTGCTCTAGAATGATATAGAATAAATTACCTTCTTAACAGTGTTTCCTTTGGGGGAATAAAATGGAGGGGGCTGGGAAGAGGAAACTCTTTGGCCTTTTTTTATATATACTAGCTATTTAAGAAGTTTATCATGAGCATAGACACTCATATATTACTTTAAAAATATTTAATGAAAAGGTAAAAAAAGAAGAAAGGACTGCCAACACACTACAACTAAATAAAAAAAAGCAAAATAGGGACAAAGCAAAACACAAACGAGTATATTACTTGAAGTGTTGAATATTTACATCATTAGTCCCAATTTTGAATAAATGGACACAGAGAGGAAAGTTGCCATTTCCCTTAAAAAAAAATCCACATGTGATTTCTGCACAGTTCCTAAGTGATTCCCCTTGTTTTCCCAAGGCTTTGTTTTCGCTTTGATTGGGTTTGGGTGGGGGGGCATTTTTGAACTTCAGGTGATCAATGTTGAATGTGAACTTTCTGATTCTTGGCAGTTTCTTTGCTTCTCACTTTTGTGGAGTTCACGAGATTGCAGAGGCCTCAAGAAACAACAAAATGAGTGTCTCTCTCAAGTAGTAAATATGTCGTACTTTAAAGAATGTGGGGGAGTACCTATTTTTCCTGTTTCTTCTTGATAGCCTTTGTGTCTACTCCCCCCTCTGGTGTTTTAAGTTTCCTTTAAGCAGTAATGGTTATTAATATTTCAGATGACAAAGGAGGAGTCATTAGTTTCTCTTCCTATGATATCAGCCCGTCATTTGTGTCACTGTCTGTCGCTTTCCTGCCTTTGTACCAGGTTATGGAGACAGAACGGATGATTTATCTGGTGACAGAATATGCTAGTGGAGGGGAGATATTTGGTAAGTACCTCTCTTGCATTCTTTACAAAGCTATTGAGCACACTGTAGCGAACCTAAATTAACTGGTCAATGCCTTTGCCACTTGAGCCGCTGTCACTGGATGCTGTCCCTCAGTGCTGTCATTTTTGATTTAGAATCTTAATTTCTTTTGCGTTACCTGTTTAATTCCCTTCACGTTGTTTCCTCAGCAAAGCTGTTTTGTTTATTTCAATCAGGTGTTGACAGTGGAGATTACAGATCTCCTCGAACAAAATTCCCTACTGAACATGTGGTCTAAGGTCTTTGCTGTTGCCAGATTCGACTGGGGGTTACCGCACGTGGAGGAGCCTCCATGGCGTGTGGGCCTCTGTTGTGTGAGAAAAGAGCCACTGGGAGCAAATGGTCCCATCCTAATGCTTTCTTTAAACTTTGTTTAAATATAACATGTGACCGTATTCCTTACCATGTGTTTACAGTTCCCTTGATGATTCTGGTAGATTGGGAGGTTTTGTCTGCAGTAACTGTTTTTTTCTCTAACACGTCACACAGCATCAGAATTAAGCAGTGGAATCTGCTACCAGGAAATCAGGCTTTTTGAATGGTAAAAACTGGCCAAAAGAATTTCTTTTATAACAATGATAAATGGAACCAAGTAGTGGTAAGAGCTAAATTTTTACATATGCTTTGACATATCTTTTAAAAACATTTTATTTATGTTTTCGTTTTGTTTGGTAACTAAAGAGAAAGGTTTCTTCTTATACTTCAGGTTTATGTAGTTTATTTATTTTTTTGGTTATGTTTTCGTTTCAATTGCGGTGAGAATTTTTTGCTTTTAAATATTGGTACTTACTAATTTAAGTATCTTTAAAAGCATGAGATCACTCTTAAAGTGTGATGTTCTTACTAATGACTGGCCAATTGTGACTGTATGGAGTGTGTGTGTGTGTGTGTGTGTGTGTGTGTGTGTGTGTGTTAAACTTTTCCCTGAAATCTTATAATTTGGGCCTAAGAAGCTTCAGTCTTTTTTAAAGGAGGTATCATCATTTCTTAGTAGTATTTTTAATTGGCTTTTTCTATGTGCTTATGCACAAAGGTAATCTTGGGAGAAAAGAGACGTTGTCTTTTTAATGTTTATAATAATCAAATACCCAAACCCATTGCACATCAGATCTAGCAGGTAGATCTTCAGGAAAACAGATTTTAAAAAGTAGGGAAAAGATAAATTCCCCTGGTCAGAGCTTCTTTATGGAAACGTAGTGTAAGGCATGAGGAAACAGAATAGGACTTCTCCTAGTATTACTATAACAGATGCAGATGAGGAGGAAAATGACGTATTCCCTAAAGAAATCATGGTGACTGCATAGGGATGTAACTGTTTCATGAGCTCTGATTTTTAAAAGGTTCTGTATAAAAGATGAAAAGATAAGCATGATCAGGAACATGAGTTTGAGAGGCAGTCAGGCCTAGTTTGGAATCAGCTCCTTCCTCACTATTTGCTGCTTTAATTGGAGCAAGTTATTAAGTGATTTTGGGACTCAGTTTCCTGATGTATAAAAGCAATGGCTATAGCATCTGCTCCACAGTTGTGAGGATTGAATGAGATCACACATACCGAGCCTTAGATCACGCGCATATTTAATCTTCACATCCATGTTAAAGAACAGCTGGGAGACTGACTTGTCATGACAGTGTGAAGCACTCTGCTGACCCGCTTCCCACTGAAACATGAAAATGATGAAAAACCTCCAAAATCATGGTCCTAAGTTTGAACAGCAAACGAAGAGACATTTATTCAAGAAATTTCTGCAGATTTTGTAAGAAATGAGGGTGGGTGGTTTTTTTTAAAGATTTTATTTATTTGATAGAGAGAAACACAGCTAGAGAGGGAACACAAGCAGGGGGAGTGAGAGAGGGAGAAGCAGGCTTCCCGCCGAGCAGGGAGCCCGATGTGGGACTCGATCCTGGGGCTCCAGGATCATGACCTGAGCCAAAGGCAGACACTTAACTTAATGAGCCACCCAGGCATCCCTGAGAGTGGTTTTTAAACCAGTACTGCTCCCTTCCTCCTTGCTGGCTCAGTGAAGTAGAGATTCCAATTAGGATTACTGTAGCCTAGAACACAGGACCCCAACCCCACTCTAGACTCTTGGCTCCGGGGGGAACATGACGTCGGCATTCTCTTCCTGTCCCCAACTACCTCTTGCTGCAGCTGAGTCCTGGGTAACTGTTGTGCAAAAACCAGGACTCCCTCTGACCTACCCCCTACTTGTGGAATTTGTTTGCAGCGTGTTGAGAATATTGGGGCCCAGATCATTCTTGCCTCAGATTGTAAGTTGGTTGTTCCAGCCCAGGGGAGGAACAATGAGCAGACCCCAACTTGTGTCCCTTCTCCTTCCACTGAGCTCTCAGCTCCTACAGTGGGAGTTTCATGTAGGGAGAACTTGGCCATTGTCCCTCATACCTCACTTTAGAGCTGGCTCAGAGATTTGCCCAGAGGGAGAAACAAACCATAAGACAGATTGCTCCTAATTTGTTCACAAAGGAACTGACTTCATTTGCAACAGAGAACGGAGAAGTTGAAGCCTAAAACTATTCTAAGTATAGTGGAGGTTGTGGTAAAAGGCATTTGAGAGGAGACTCTAGACACAAGCTATACTGTAGTCTAGCTAGTTTGCAGGAGAGATACAGGGAATAAAAATTACAACAGCCTTCCAGAGGCTGGAACAAAAATCAAACACTGATCTCAGAAACTATTCCTTCAAAGGAACCAGAATTTGATTGGATTTTTTATAGACCAGTTTATTCCCCAGGCTCTTGTTGAGAACAATAGAGCCAGCAGCCAGCAATTGTTGGAGTCTTAACAGCTGGGTGCAGTTAAGGAAAGATGGGAAGAGAGCCCTCCCCAGTCTTGATGATCTAGTGATTGCGGGTAACTGTGGATATACCAAATCTGTGCTCCCATGAGGAACATTAGAAGCTGAACACTGTGGATGAGGGAATAAATTTCACTGAAACACTCCGTTAGTCACTAAACAAATAAGCAAATAACAATAACTGTTCTAGAAGGAGAGAGGCATACCAGTACCCAGAGGTACTATATTGTCTAAAATATGTAGTTTCCAACAATAAGGAAATATGAGCCATGCAGAGAAACGGGAAAGTATGAGCCATGCACTGGAAAAAAAGGCAAGCCAAGAAGCTGTCAGAGACACTGCATGTCAGGTTTATCAGGAAAAGACTTTAAAATGGCTATTGTAAACATGTTCCCAGAAATAAAGTAACTCACAAAGTAGGAAAGGAAGATACGATGACAATGTCACATCAAATTAGGGTATTAATAAAGGAATAGAGATCATTAAGAAAATGAACTGGATGGAAACTATATGGAATTAGAAAGTAAAATAACTGAAATAAAAAAATTCATTAGAGAGGTTTAACTATAAATTTGACCTGGAGAAGAAGAAGCAGATGTGTAGATAGATTGATGGAGATCATGTAAATTGAAGAAGAAAGAGAAAAACAAACTAGGAACAATGAACAGAACCTCAGAAAAATGTGGGACACTATCAAGTGCAACAACATATGTGTAGTGGGAGGGGAGTACCGAAAGATAAGAGAGAAAGGAAAAGAAGAAAATAGGCAAGGAAATGATGGCTATAAACTTCACAACATTATTGAGAAACAATAACTAAGACAGAAAGCTAAACAAAATCCAAGTAAGATTACACAAAAAGAGATCCTCAAAGAGATACACAGTGAAAGAACTGTGAAAGTCAAAGACAAGGAGAAAATATTGAAAGCAGGAAGAGAAAGATGACGTGTTACTTACAGGGAGCCCCCTTCGGTTCACACTGGACTTTTCAACACAAACAGTGGAGGCCAGAAGGCAACAGGATAACATTTTCAAAGTGTTCAAAGAGAAAAACCTACTAACCAAAAATCTTACCTCCAGTAAAGCTATTTTTCAAAAATGAAGGCAAAACAAAGCCTTAAACCGATAATTAAAAAAATAAGAGAATTCCCTGATCATCGAAAACTGAGAGGCCCACCTTACAAGAAATACTCAAGGAAGTTCTTTAGGGTAAAAGCAGGTAACCCCAGATGGTAATTTGGGTCTACATAGAAAAAGAACACCAATAAAGGTAATTGTGTAATTGTAAAAGACAGAGAAGGTGCATACTTTGGTCCTTTCTCCTCTTAACATATTTAAGAAGCAGTTGTATGAAATAATATATGTATAAAGTAATATGTGTGTAATATATTTGCCAATAACAGCACAAAGGATGTGCGTGATAAAAGCTTACAGTGGGCTAAAGAAATCACTATAAATGGTAAAGAATAATTATAACAATGTACTGTTGGATTTGTAACACTAATTGATGAGATTTTTTATTTTTTTTTTTATTTTTTTTTTTTTAAAGACAGATTGTTTTTTTTTTTGTTTGTTTGTTTGTTTTTTTTTTAAAGATTTTATTTATTTGACAGCGAGAAATACAGCGAGAGAGGGAACACAAGCAGAGGGAGTGAGAGAGGGAGAAGCAGGCTTCCTGCCGAGCAGGGAGCCCGATGTGGGACTCGATCCCCGGTCTCCGGGATCATGACCTGAGCCGAAGGCAGTTGCTTAACGAACTGAGCCACCCAGGCGTCCCTGATGAGATTTTTTTTAAAAAAAATTACTACAAAAGGGAGTAAAAGGAATAGAGCTATAAAAGAGTAATAGTTGCATATAATCACTGGAAAATTAAACTAACATAAGTTAGAAGCCCATTTGGATAAGATAAAATATATACAGTAAATCCTAGAGCATTACTAAAAAAATTTTTTTTAAAATTATAATGTAGAGGTGCCTAGGTGACTCAGTTAAGTGTCCCAACTCTTGATTTCAGCTTAGGTCTTGAATTCAGAGTCATGAGATTGAGCCCTGCATTGAACTCTGTGGTGGCCATGGAGCCTGCTTAAGATTCTCTTTCTTCCTCCCTCCCTCCCTCTCCATCTGCCCCATCCCTGCTTATGCATGTTCTCATGGTAAAAACAAAAAACAAAGAAAAACCCAAAAAGACGTTGGAAAAGATGGAACAAACCAAACCTAAACCAAGCTGAAGGAAGGAGACAATAAAGATTATAACAAATGGGGAATAGAAAAACAATAGAGAAAGTCAAGACAGTGGATGCTGGTTTTTTGAAATGAACAACAAAATTGACAAATCTTTAGTCCAACCAAGAGAAAAAGAAAGACTCAAATTACTGGAATAAGAAATGCAGGAACGGACATTACCACTCACTTTAAAGAAATAAAAATTCTTATAAAGGAATACCTAAACAATTATAAACCAACAGATCATTTAACTTAGATAAAACAGGCAAATTCCTAGAAAGACACAAACTATTAAAACTGATTCAAGAAGAGGTCAGCAATCTGAATAGACTTATATTAAGTAAAGAGATTGAAGCGGTAATCAAAAAACTACCTATAAAGTTCAGGCCCAGATGGCATCACTGGGGAATTCTACCAGACACTTGAAGAAGAATTAATAGCAATTCTTTGCGAACTCTTCTTAAAAAAAGAGTAGGAATGGATACTTCCCTACCCATTCTATGAGGTCAGTCAGTATTACCCCGATGCCCATATGAGACAAAGACATCTCAAGGAAAGAAGCTGCAGGGCAATATCCCTTATGATAGTGGATGCAAAAATCTTCAACAAAATAGTTGACATATAAAAATAATTACACACGGGGTGCCTGGGTAACTCAATTGGTAAAGCGTCTGACCCTTGATTTCAGCTCAGGTTATGACCTCGGCTCAGGCTCTGCACCCCGGGCATGGATCTGCTTCGAATTTTCTCTCTTCCTTTCCCTCCATCCCTCTCCCCGACCCTCTCTGGGGGAAAAAAAAAAGAATTATACACTGTGACCAAGTAGAACTTATCCCAGGAATGCAAGGTTGGTTATCCATACACAAATCCATTAATATAATACATCATATCAATGAAAGAACAAACAAAAAATGACACAGTCATATCAGATGCAGAAAAAGCACTTGACGGAATCCAACAGCTTTTCATGATAAAAACACTCAACAAACTAGAAATAGAAGGGGATTTTCTTAATCTGATAAAAGATCTCTGAAGAACCCATAGCTAACATCATACTTAATGGTGAACAACTAGATGTTTTTCTCCTCCAATTAGGAACAAAACAAAGATTTCGTGTCTTTCCATTTCTATTTAAGAACACCTCCATTGTGTTGGAGGTTCTAGTTACAGTGGTTAGGCAAAGACGGACTTACATAAAGGAAATTTGGATTAGAAGGGCAGAAGCAAAGCTAACTCTATTATGTCGATGACATAATCTTAAATATAGAAGATCCTAAAGAATCCACCAACAAACTATAAGAACTATAGAAGAATTCAGCAAGGTTGCAGGATACATGAGCAATATATGCAAATCACTTGTGTTTCTGTATCCTTACAATGAGCAACCTGAAAATGAAAGAAATAAAACAATTCAGTTTACAATGACATCAATAAGAATACGATAGGAATAAATTTAACAGAAGAAATGCAAATTTTATGATCTAAAAAGTACAAAAATGTACAAAACAGCATTGAAATAAATTTAAGAAGATCCGAATGATCGGGAAAACATCCTATGTTCGTGGATTCTAAGAGTTAACGTTGTTAACTCACTACTCAAACAGATACATAGATTCAGTACCATCCCTATCAGAATCTGGGCTGACATTTTTGTAGAAATTGACAAGGGATTATAAAGTTTGTGTAGAATTATAAGGGATTCAGAATAGCCAAAATAGTCTTGAAAAAGACCAAAGCAGATCAAGGTGAAGCAGCCACAAGTCAAGGAAAACTGACAGTCCCTGCTAGAAGAGGTGTAGGGAAGATTCTCCCCTAAAGCCTCCAGACAGAGTGAAGCCCTGATGATACCTCAGTTTTGGACTTAGTGCTTCCGGAACTGTGAAGGAATAAATTACTATTATTTTATGTCACCCACCTTGTGGTTAGTTGTTTCAGCACCCTGGGAAACGAATACTGATGAAGACAGGATTTTGGCATAATTTCAGAATATCTCCCCATAAAATGCTAGTCGTGTACCAGATGGAGGTGGTGATCAGTATTAGTGTCATGTGTGATGAAGTCATTGAAGAAGTAAGGCCTCTTTTGATTCTTGCTGGAATTAACTAGGAGGAACAAGGTATTGCAGAAATGTAGCCTGTTTCAAAAATGTCAAGATGAGAGAAAATATGGCATATTCATATCCCTTAAGTTGTTTAGTATGGCTTAATTATAGACTGTATGTGAGAAAGTGCCCGGAAATGAGGCTGGTAAGATAGGAAGGGCTCAAAAAATAATGAAGCATTTTGAATGACATTTCTGACTTGGCCAGTTCCCCTATCATACCCTGTCATTGCACTATCTCCTTTCTTAGTGGTACTTATATCTGCTGTGGTTTTACATTTATTTTTGTAATCATGTAATGGTTTCTCTCTCCGCTAGACGCCAAACTCTAGAAGTCTGCCACGTCTGCTCACCATTCTATCTGTCTCCACATCTTCTTGCTCTCCAGTTCATGCTGTTGGACTCAGATATTTACTGAGGGAAGTGATAGTAACTCTTCACTAAAGTGATAGTAACTCTTCACATGAGTGCATGAATGAACCAAGAGTTTAAAAGAATTGAACATTATCTTGAATTGTTGTCATGTGAGGAAGAATTGGGATGAACATTCCAACACCGGTGAGGAAGCTTTACCGTGGTATTTGAGAATGAGGAGGTATTGAAATAAGGTAGTGACTTCATCTCTTTCATTTTAATCTTGAAAAATAGGTATTTTTATCATCATTTTACAAAGAAACTGAGATTCAAGGAAGTTAAATAATTCCCCTACGGTATAACTAATCAGTAATACAGCTGAGATTTAGCCCAAGGGCTGTCTGACCCCAGAGTACATATTTTTCCCCTTTCACCAGGTTGAAGAATCCCTTCTTCTGTATAAAAAGACTTCACTGAAGTATTTCGGGGAGGATCTTTTATTACAAATAGAAACCAGATTTCTGTTTTGAAATTTTAGGTTATGGACATAGCAGCAATCAATCTGAAGTCTTTTTTTACCCTCCTGTTTTAAATACTTATTTAAAAAGAGGGTGAGAGAGATTTTTTTTTTTTTTTTTTTAGATGAGTGTTACTGAGATTTAGGCACAGGCAGGGCCTCTCCTCTACTTACATAATAACAATTCCATCTTCTCTTTTTAAAGCTCTTGTTTTATCAGTCTATGTAAAAGAAGTGACCAGTATTCTTAAATTTCAGATTAATTAAGCATATCAGGAGATTACTCATAAACCTTTTGAAAATTGGCATTCAAGGAGAAAACGAGTAAGAAGGTTTTAAGATGACTTCGATTTCTGACCCTGTTATTGGTGTAAATGGTAGTGTCATTTACTAAGATAGAGAATATAAGAGTGAAAAATAATTGGATGAATTGAGTTACTTTAGACATGGTGAGTTTGAGGCATGAGCTAAATGAAAGTTGGCATCAAGTCATCGGATACTGTAGTCTGGAAGGTCAGGGGGAAGAGGGAGCCTTGGGTATTGTTTCTTCAGCAGATAGATGGTAGTTGGTCATTGATATGGGATCATACAGAAGAGAATGGGTTTAAGGATAAGACCCTTAGTACCTTTGGTATTTATGTTGAAAGTAAGGCCTTGAAGCACATGAAAAAATTGCTGTTGTTGAAATAGGATTGTGGTATTATAAAAGCCAAGGAAAATAGGAATTTCAAAAGCAACATTATTGAATGATGTAGAAAGGTAAAATATGGTAAGGACACTGGCTTTGTGACAGAGATGTTCTCAGTGCTCTTAGAGAGAGCTGTTTCACTAGTGTAATACAAACAAATGAGAATGTAATGGGGTGAGCTGTGAGTGCCTAAGTGAGGAAGGGGAAGTGGAGAGTTTTAAAGAATGTTTCCTAAAGTTGACCACAGAACATATTATCAACACCATTTAAATTGTACACTCTAATTTATTCAAATATATTTACATAAACAAATGTTCTATAATACAATGACTACATTCTTTATACAGATTCGAAATTGAATATGAGGAGGTAGATAGAAGTAACAGGACTTCTTGTAAAGAAGAGAGAAGTTGGCAAATATTCTATCTAAAGGACAAATACAAACATGGCAGGTTGTCAAAAATAACCTTTAGGGCTCTGAAAATGAATCAGTGGCAAACATTAAATTGAGAAGCTTTAATTCATGAAAATCTTTTGAATTTGTGTTAAGAATAGTAGGAGGCTTTGGCCTTTTTTTTTTTTTTTAAAGATTTTATTTATTTGACAGAGAGAAACACAGCCAGAGAGGGAACACAAGCAGAGGGACTGAGAGGGGGAGAAGCAGGCTTCCCGCCAAGCAGAAAGCCCGATGTGGGGCTCGATCCCGGGTCTCCAGGATCATGACCTGAGCTGAAGGCAGTTGCTTAACCAACTGAGCCACCCAGGCGCCCCGAGGCTTTGACCTTTTGACCGAGCACCTATAACCTTTCCTTTCCCTCCCTAAAGGAAAGTATAATGTAATCAAGGCTGGACTGACCTTGGCGCCTGGGTGGCTCAGTTGGTTAAGCGACTGCCTTCGGCTCAGGTCATGATCCTGGAGACCCGGGATCAAGCCCCACATCGGGCTCTCTGCTCAGCCGGAAGCCTGCTTGTCCCTCTCTCACTCCCCCTGCTTGTGTTCCCTCTCTCGTTGTGTTTCTCTCTGTCAAATAAATAAATAAAATCTTAAAAAAAAAAAAAAAGATGCAGCTGATGTGACTGGGAAAGGAAGACAAAAACAAAAACACAAAAACACAAAAAAACCCCTCATGCCTAGTTTTGGTGTCAGTAAAAATAGCAAGTTTGATAGGAAACAAATGTGGAAGTTTCAGAGCCTAGGTAGCTAGAGACTGTGATTTTGCTAGGGGCAGGCCACAGAATGGTTAACTAGCCAGAAATTTAGTAGGAGATCTTGTTAATGAGAGAACCACAACGAGGTAAGATAAGTTCTTCATTCATGTCTGACGCACTAGGAGACGGCCATCTCGCTAGGAAGTCCTGAGAAAGCCCAGCGAAGAGTAAGAGCTGAGGCTGACTTTGAAACTTTCTGAACTTTGAATGCACTCCTGAACTCACCAAACAGATCTGTCAGTAGAGGGTGAAAAGACTACTGGCTGGATCACTAATCAGTGTAGACATAGGGATCACTTCAAGGAGGCCACACTGAAGAATAAAAATAAGAATTTTTTTTTTGATTTAGCAGAAAAATCAATGGCTTCATACCACAGGCAGGAGGGCAGATTCTCAAATTATCTCCAAAAGCCTGCTAAAAAAGTGAAAATAAACAAAAGCAGCAGCAACAACAGCCCTCAAGGGGAAAAATCATAATCCAGAATTGGTCGAACATATTATCTATAATATGCAGTTTTATTAAAACAAAACAAAACAACAAACACTGTAGATGTTGAAGAAAAAAACCCAGGAATATGTGATCCCTAGTCAGGAAGAAAAGCAGCCAAGAGAAACTTCCTCGGAGTAGGTCTAGATGTTATTTTTGCAAAACGTTCATGGCAATTATTATACATTTGTTCAGACAATTAAAAAAAACCACATCTAAGTGGAAAATAGGATGACAATGACTCAACAAATAGGGAGTCTCAGTAAGGAAATAGAAATGATAAAAAGAACAAAATGGAAATTCTATAGAGTTGAGAAGTACAGTAACTGAAATGAAAAATTCACTAGATGTGTTCAATAGCAGATTTTAAGTGGCAGAAGAAAGAACCAGCAAATTAAGTGGCAGAAGAAAGAACCAGCAAATGTGAAATACTAATAGTGAAAAATCCAATCTGAAGAACAGAGAGAAAGTCTCTGAAGAAAAATAATCAGTGTCTTGGAGACCTGTGGGACAAGATCAGGTTTACCAATATATTTGTAATGGGAATCCCAGAAGTAGAAAAAAGAGAGAAAGGGACAGAAATAAATACTCGAAGAAATGATGACCAAGAACTTCTGCAATGTTTAAAAAACAATAATTTACAGTTTCAGGAAGCTCAGCGAATCTTAAGTTGGATGAACCCAGAAGAGATCCACATAGAAACACTTTGTCAATTTACTGAAAGACAAAGACAGAATCTTGAAAGCAGCAAGAGAAAAATGACTCATCATAAACAGGGTAACAACAGAATGATTTATAGCTGAGTTCTCATCAGAACAAAAGGCCAAATGCAGTGGGCTGACATATTTAAAATGCTGAAATAAAAAACAAAACAAAACCCCGTGAACCATAAATTCTGTATCTAGCAAAACTATCCTTCAAAATGAAGCCAAAATAAACACATTCCCAAGTAACCAAAAACAGAGAATTTCTTATAAGCGTGCCTGCGCAGGCACAAGACATTGTAAGGAAGTGCTCAAGCTGAAAGGAAATGACACAAAATGGTAACTTGTATCCAATGGAGGAAATAAGAAAAATCAGAAAAGATGACTACGTAAGAAACAAAAACCATCTAAATATACTTTTTCTTCTTTTCTCCTCTTAGCTTCTTTAAAAGACGAGAAAGGGCTTCATGAACCATTTATAACGCTTTATTTCTTCATTCTCACATATATTGATGCGGTATAAGTACTTAAAGGAAGGTCGAGGAAATGGAGCCATATTGGAATAAAGTTGGTATATTTTACCAGAATCAAGTCATTGGTAGTTGGAAGTAGATTGTGATAAATTAAAATGCACATTATAATCTCTGGAGCAACCACTAAGATAAAATCAGCATTTGGAGGTCAGGAGTATAAATGATTCTTGAGAAACTTGGCTATGATGAGAAGGAGAGAGGGTCAGTAACTAAAAGGGGCATTGGTTGAATGTTTGTTGTTTTTTTTTTTTTAAGATTTATTTATTTGAGAGAGAAAGAAAGAGAGTGGGAGTGGGGGAGGGGAAGGGCAGAGAAAGAAAGAGAGAGAGGATCTCAAGCAGACTCTCCTCTGAGCATGAAGCCCAACCTGGGGCTCAATCTCACAATCCCAAGATCATGACCTGAGCTGAAATCAAGAGTTGGATGCTTAACTGACTGAGCCGCCCATGCACCCTTGTTGTCTTTTTGTCATATATTTGACTTTATGTCTGTAGTTTGAGGGGAAAGAACCAGTAAAGCCAAAGGAAATGTATATTTAAGGGAGGGAGGGAGATTTAATGGGGCATTACTCGAGGAGGAGTTGAAGGCTGCTAAGTTTGTAGAAGTATTTGTGTGAGATTGCTGTCTGGGGGATTAAAATTTAGAATCTGACTACCTAATACTAGAGTTTGAAAAGTAGAAAAACAGTTTGTATGCTGAGATGAGATCGTGGAATAGCAGCTGAAGGAAGTGGGAGGAGTAGATGAGAAGGGGACAAGTGCAAGGACTAACAGACAGCTCCGATAGGTTAGCAATTGCTGGAGGTCTTAACTTCATTGGTACTCTACTTGTGGCTTTTTTTATCAGTACTTTTTTGAGCAGTACTTGACAGGTTTGGTATAGGACTGAAGAACATGGTTGGTTTGATTGAGAATTTTGCAAGGTTGCTTGAGGTGTTGAATCATGGTGCTTAGAAGTTTCTGTTGTAGGTGTAAAGCTGGGAACTTTATCCTAATGTTGGCAGATTATGATGCAAAACTGTTTGGGACAGTAGTTGGCTGCTTGATTCCAAACTCTGTTTCAGATTTGCTGAAAGAGTTGTAGTACTCTTACCCTTTGTGACAGTCATACCGTATCTAGAATATTATCATCTATTTTGAGTACTGCATTGTATGAGGAACATCAACAATAGAAATGTGATAAAGATGGCAAGCAGTATTTGCAATCTTTGGAGCAAGGAGTGGGTTAGAGAAGTCTGTGGAGGAAGTAATGGTTGAGCAGAGTTTTCAAGTATGAGAAGTTTGATGAGTGGAAATCCGTTTTCCAGAGGAGTAACACAGTAAAGACTTGAAGGTGTGAAGCAACTTGGTGTATTTAGGGAACTAGAACTAGTTTTTAAAGAGGATTAAGTGATGTGCTGGTGGTTTTTGAATTATTCCAGATGTTCTAAGGGTTCTTTGGAAATGCGTTAGACGCCTTCTCTGAGAAGGCAGATATGTGAGGCCAGGCTTGGAGGTCCTGTTTTCCTCACAAATGCATTCAACCATTCCCCATTTTCCCCTCCTGTTCAATAAGACCGTAGCATCTCTGCTTTCAAACCTAATATGCTTATTGGATTTCCACATAAGGTTTCACTACAATTTCACCCACTGTTAGATGATAGTGGGCCATAGAAGGATTTTAAGCAAGGGTCAGGACAGTCCAAGTTACGTTTTAGAAAGGGTACATTAGTGCCAAAGTAAGGGTGTATTTAAGGGTGATGAGACTAGAACCTGGGAGAGCACTTAGGAGGCTATTGGCAATAAAACAGATGACAGCTAGGGAGTATCTGATAGATAGCAGCAGTGGGGACAAAGAAAATGGATTAGAAGTGTGCTTAAACAGAGCAGCATGGTTAGTCGTTAAGAACATTATAGATAGAGTCAGACTGCTGTGATTCAAATCCTCATTCTTCCGCTTACAGCCTTGATGACCTTAGGCAAGTTTTTTAACCTCACTCGCTTAGTGTCCTCATCTTTAAGATGAATAATGGTAGTGATGATGATGATACCACTTATCGCAAAGGTTATTATAAGGGTCATGTGAGTGTGGGGGCGCCTGGGTGGCTCAGTGGATGAATCGTCTGCCTTCGGCTCAGGTCCCCACATCGGGCTTCCTGCTCAGCGGGGAGCCTGCTTCTCCCTCTTCTTGTCTGCTGCTCCCCATGCTTGTGCTCTCTCTCTTTCTGTCAAATAAATAAATAAAATCTTTAAAAAAATAAAAAAAAATAAAGTGCTTTCTCTGTGCAAAGACTTGTACAGCATGTTCATAGCGGCATCACTTATAATAGCTAAAAAGTTCAAGTGAGTTACATTTCCACCAACTGATGAATGGATGAATAAAATGTGGCTATATGTCTACAATGGAATATTACTCTGTGGTACAGAGGATGGAGTACTTATAGCGCCTACAGCATGGCTAAACCTAGGAGACATTGTTACGGGAAGGAAGCCAGATATCAAAGACCACATATTGTGTGATTCCATTTATATGGAATGTCTAGAAAAGGCAAGTCCATAGAGACAGAAAATAGATCCATGGTTACCAGAAGATGGGGTTGGGGAAAATGAGGACTAATTGCTTATTGGGAAAGCATTTCTATTTGGCGTGATGGAAATATTCTAGGACTAGATAGTAGTGATGATTGCCCAATATAGTGAATATATTGAGGCCACTGAACTATACACTTTAAAATAGTTCATTATATGTCATGTTAATTATATTTAAATTTCTAAGAATTTTTTTTAAAAATTAAAATGCTGAGAGTATGAGCTGGTTTAGGGTAAGCTCTCCCTGAGAGCATTTACTAGTTAGCAGTTGGTGTGTTAGAGGTTCCTCTCCCTGAATGCATCCAACCGAATATGCAGATGTCACCTGGTCTCCTTCACATCGCCCTGTGAGAATTAGACCTCGGGAAACCGAAGTGAGTATGTTGATGCTCGTGCTGCTTGCTCTACTCTAAGTACCAAAGTCCTCTGTCTCTGGCCTGGGGTGGGGTCTCATTTCTTCTGCCAGCATTCGTGCATCTGTGGCACATTAAGTTGTTAAATTCTGGCGAAGTCTCAGATCCTCTCAGTACTTGACAAAGAGCAAGGGGAAGTTTTATTTTGTTTCATGTAAATCTGTGACTTGATCATAGTGTGAGGTTAAGGGTACAGTAGTAAGCAAGACGAGCTGGACTATAATTGATATGGGAGAGATAGTCTGTATGACGGCATCCACGAATAATAGGAGGCACTCGAGCTGGGAGCATAGTTACCAGGAACTGGTTGCTCAGACAGGACAGAAGAAGCTAAAGGATGTATGTGACTGTAGGTGGTTTTTTGGGTAGAAGAATGTGAAGTAAAAGTACATCACCTTTTGTCTAATTTTCTACTTGAAGCAGGAGGCCAGTTCAGCACCTGAGGGCTAAGGGTGAAAGGATAGGAACCTGGATTCAAGTGGAGGAGGTGAAATTAGCTACTTGGGGGAGTGAAAGAGGGAGTGATTAAGGACAGCTAAAGAGAGTTGACGAAAGACCTAGCAATAGGAAACCATCAACTCGTTCCATTATATGGGATCGAATGCTTTCTTTCCCCAGCAATACTTGACAACCTGTAGGTCACTGGGGTAAGAAAGACCATTGGAATTGGTCAGTGTTGGAGGTTTAGAGGACATGTGCAGAAAAAGAAAGACCATTGACAAAGGAATTGAAGCCACTGACAATAAAGTAATTAATGTTTGGGTTATTGGGTGTGGGCTGAGAGGGGGATGAGGCCGAGTGAGATCAGGATGAATGATCTTAAGTCGCAGGAACTGAAAAAGCTTGAGGTTTAGAGGGGATTGGGAAGGAAGTGTTTTGGGCATAAGAGGATCAGAGGGATCAAAGTCTGAAATTGCATCGTGCGCTACAGTAACCACTGGCCACGTGTTGCTTTCGTGCGTTTGAAACATAGGTAGTACTGCTGAGGAACTGAATTTTGAGTTTGGTTTAATTTACATGTAAAATTAAAAACTAAAGCAGTGTGCCTTTAGAGTTTTAGGCCAGCCGAGAGAGTCAGCAAATTACAAAGGTAAAAAGCACAGTCTCCAAGACCCCCATCGTGTCTGACACCAAACACAAGTTTGGAAATTTCCTCAAATGACCCTCACCTTTGATAATTTGACATAAAGACTCACAGAAGTCCCGGAAAGCTATCCTACTCATAGTTGCAGTTTATTATAGGGAAAGGATACAAATTAAAATGAGCTAAGGGAAGTAACTAAGATTCCAAGAGAAGTACCAAACAGAGCTTTTATTTTCCTCTCCCTGTGGAAGCAGAATCCTGGTATTGATAGGTGACAGTAGGCACTGAGTATTGCCCATAGGGAAGCTCAGCTGAGCCTCTGTGCTCAGAGCTCCAAGGGCACGGCCGATCGATCGCCCATTTGCTTCATCTCTGTCTCCAGGTCATCTGGTATCGCATGACCACAAACGCCCAGCGTAAGCTACATTGTTGGTTTTTCTTGTGTGGCCAGCCTCTACCCTAAGACTAGACGAGTATGAGCAGTTCCCTGCTAAATCATACTGTCAGACTGTCTGGCATGAACCAAGCCCCCCAGGGGAACAGAGACACTCCCAACACTCCCGTAACATTCCAAGGGCTCAGAGATTACCTCTCAGAAGCCAAGGGAAAAGGCCAGACCCTCTCTTTGGGCAAGGCCAAATCTTTTATCACACACTGTGTGAAACACCTTTTCATTAAACGCAACTCATATTTTGACAAAATTACATTTCACCTAGACTATAGATAATTTTGTGTCTAAAATACGATAGGCTGTAAAACTCACACTGGAATTTGAAGTAAGAGCTCAGTGCTAATATTTGTCTTGATTACATGTTGTAATGATTGGGTTGGGACTGATGTATTAGGTTAAATAAAATATAAAAATTAATTTAAAAATGAGTGATAATTTTTGCTTTTTAATGTGACTACTAGAAAATTAAATTATATAAGTGGCTCACATTTTATTTCTAGTCAACATTGCTGATCTAAAAGGTTATGTTAAGAAAGAGGTTAGCATACTATCGAAGTTTAATATTTCAGAGGTAGAAAATAGCAAGCAAAGGCAAGTTCAAGATGTGGCCACAGGAATAGTTGCTGAACTTTGATGGAGTTATAGGTCACTGGAGATAAAGAAGGCTCAAGGAATCAGGAGGCTAAATTATCAGATAGATTATCCTCATGGTTGTTGACATTTCCTAAGGGACTAGCAGAATCTGGATGGAGCGGTAGACTGTGACATAGGTTTTGGTGTCTTTGATGAATGTGAAGTCAAGAGAAGCAGAAGGGGGTATACTAGATACCCTCGCATATACCTTGGTGGTGTGAAGCCAATGGGGACTTAGAGAACCTTACAGTATTTCCTAATTCCTCATGGAATATTGTTCTCTTTTCTTCTTCACGAAGCCTGTAAAGGAATTGTTGGCTTCAGAGGGATTGGTTGGAAAAGATGTGAGAACACAAGATCCAAAAACCCCGCTATGCTTTTCCATCCTCTTCGTTGCTACTGCGCTGTCCTGACCCTTTGCACGTTCTGCTTTCTGTGAACTGTGGCCCGATTTGGCTACAGAGTTGATTGCCTTTTTCGTTCTACCTTTGGACATACCTCTGCTATAAAACTATTTGTGGGAAGTTTTTCTTTCTCTCACCTCCCTGCCCCCCTTTCTGGTGTGTGTGTATTTCTGAGTCTGTCATTTACTCATACTGGGCTAAATAATTAAGACAATAGTCTCTTTGGTGGTTCTTTGGCCAGATCCTCCTCATCTTCCTGACGTCTATGTTTTGGAGTACTCCTTGGCTCAGTCCTTGGACCTCTTCTCTTTTCTGTGCCCATCTACTCCCTAGTTGATTTTGTATGACCCATTAAAGTTGTGGCTCCTGAATTTTAAATCTCCAGCCTGACCTATTCTCTGAACTCAGATTTATATATCCATGTGTTTACTTGTTTTCTCCCCTTGGATGTCTAATAGACCTCTCAGTCTTAACATATGCAAACTGATATCCATTTACCAACTTCCTTTTCTCATCGGTCTTCCCCATCTCAATAATGGCAACTCCATTCATCCGAGTTGCTCACATCAAAAGCTTCTCGAGGGTCACACTTAATTTTTCCTTGCTCATGTCTCGTGCCAAGACTATCAGTAAATCTTGGTGACTCTACCTTCGGAATGCAGGCTGAATTCAGTCACCATTTCTACTCGTGCCAGCCTGGTCTCAGTCACAGTCATCTGCTGGGATTACTGTAGTAGCCTTTAGCCAATGTCCCTGACATCTGACCTGATGCCACTTATGCAGTGAGAGTGATTCTTTAAGAATGAAAATGAAATC
Organism: Spilogale gracilis; assembly: GCA_004023965.1. Lineage (NCBI taxonomy): Eukaryota > Metazoa > Chordata > Mammalia > Carnivora > Mephitidae > Spilogale > Spilogale gracilis. The sequence continues at coordinate 24,091 of PITA01016644.1, forward strand.
TTACCACTCAGTTCTTTCTATTGTCTTTCCCATCTATTTGGAATAAATGTATGGTTCTCTCTGTGGTCAGTGAAACTCACTATAACCTGGTCTCCAGCTACCTCTCTGACCTCAGCTCCCAAGACTCTCCCCTTTTTTCACATTGGCATTTATTTTTTGTTTCTTAAACTCTCTGGTGTGTTCTCGCTTTAAGTCCCTCATACATTCCATTCCTGAATTACTCTTTTCCCAGATCCTACATAGCTCTCCCATTTCTTTCAGATCTCTTATCAAATGTTACCTTATTAAATAGGTCTCTACTAGCCATGCTATCTAAAATCTCACTTTTTCTGCTGACCCACTACTCTGTATCTCCTTCCTTGCTTTATTTTCCTTCTTGATTCGTATCAACAACTAACATATATGAGAGTAAAGACTTTGCACATTTTGAGCCTTGCTAAATCTCTAGTACTTAGAATAGTGCCCGCAGAGGATACCTGTCAAATAAATATTTATTGATCAGCTGGATGAAAGACTAAATGACTGAACAAATGTCTCTAGATTGCAGATTGTAGCATTTGAATTATATGCACCGGTGTCTTTATTGCTTCACACAGTGTCTAACTTATAGTAAGCAGTCAGTGAAAATGATTTCATTGTGTTGCAAAGATGTATAAGGAAGTCAAAATGGAATTTTCATGTTATTCCATAACACATTTTAGTTAATGAGTTTTTGATGTGGGGGGAAATACCTTTTTGTTTCCTGCAGAGAAGGGTATTGAAGATTATGAATTCTAAGCAATTTAATAGGCCCCAGTAAGTGGTTATTGAATACATATTTATTGCACATTCATTTGATTTATTGAGATGATTATTATTTAGAACCGTATTACAAAGGGGCAGGCGTGACAATGTGGGTCTCTTTAATTTTACAAACAGAATGGTGAACCTGGTTAGTTTGGCAAACCACTAAACTCATAATTTAAAACTTCCACAGTATGATTTCTTTAGATATATATCCCCAAACTTCCTATTTGAGACCATGAAGTTATAAATCCAGTATTTTATCAAGAGACGTTTCCTGAATACCAGGCAGAACTCATGGGCATTCATAATAAATTATTAACAGCAGTTTGTTGAAGTATGTATGACTTCTTATGGATATTCTCGGTGCCCTAAAAATAACATTTCCTAATGGTGCCAACATGTATGGAACCTAGATCTTTTCACAAAGCCATTTATTTGTTCTGCAGGACACTCAGAGACTGACCAATTGGGCAGAGCATTGGAAAGACTGATTTCTATGACCACGCATCCCAGATGTTGCGTGTCTCTTATGTTCTCTTGGAACCTTCTGTTTGTTTGAGAACACTATCACATTTGTTTATTTAAGTGCACCGGGACAAGCTGGGTTTGTGTTTTGTTTATAACTTGTTTTTAGTATTTAATCCTTACGACCTTATGTATATCTTTACAACCAAAACACTATTTGCCCATTAAATTATGTATTTCCTTTAGCTATAAAAACTAGCAGTTTTCTAAGGCTTTACTGACAGAAGCAAATAACTGTTTCTCTGAACTTGTTTAATCACTCTGAATTAAGACATTTAACTTCTGTCTCCTCCCCAATTAATTTTCCATTCATTCTTCTTCATTTTTTGATTTTATTTTCTTAATGTTAGCCATGACTTTAGCATTTACATTTGCAGCTTGCCTCAGATGGATGAGAAAGCCACCTGGGCTTAGTGCCTCAAAACTTAGTTTGGTGACGTTACTTTACATTAAACATTCCATTCATAGTTGTGCGATCACCCGGCCCATTCTACCATTATACAAAAATAAGTGCCCCCGAGAATTAGCAAAATATTTTTGCTGCATTTAATATATACAAGTCCCAAAGGAATAGGTTTGCCTGGCTCCTGTATTAATATTTTTTCCTGAGGGTTTTCTGATCCGTTTTTTTTCCTGACCTTCTTTGGAAAATGCAGTTTCTCTGACAAAGTGAAACTACTAGAAAAAATAAGAATATTTTAATCATAATATTTAGAAATTGGCTTTATATAAGGAGTTTTTCAATCACATATGTGGAATTAGTGCATTATATTTTGGTGTGCTTTCCTACTTTGATGTCCTGAAGATGTTTTCTGGACTGGTATATGTGTGTAAGAAAAAGATTGAGATGGATCCCACTTTTATTTTATTTATTTATTTTTTAGAGAGGGTGAGCACAGTGGGGGAGGAGGGGCAGAGAGAGAGGAAGAGAGAATCTCAGGCAGGCTTTGTGTCCTAAGTAGAAGTCAAGAGTTGGACTCTTAGCTAACTGAGTCACCCAGACTTCCTTGATTGTGATCCCATTGTTAAAGCCATTATAGTAAAATACATACAATTTACCATTGTAACTGTTCTGAGTGCTTAGTTCAGCAGCATTAATTATGTTCATGTTTTTATGCTACCATCATCACTGTCCATTCACAGAGCTCTTTTCGTCTCGCAAAACTGAAAGTCGGTGTCCGTTAAACACTAACTTCACATTTACCCATTTCCCAGCCTTTGGCATCCCCATTCTGTGCCCTATCCCTGGGAATTTGACTCTTCTAGGTCCCTCAAACTAGTAGACTCATACAGTTTTTGTCCTTCTGTGACTGGCTCGTTGCACTTTGCATAATGTTCTTAAGGTTCATCCATGTTGTTGTATGTGTCAAATTTCCTTCTATAGGGCTGAGTAGTATTCCATTGTGTGTATATACCACTTTTTGTTTATCCATTTATCCAGGGATGTATCCAGGGATGGATACATCCACCTTTTGGCTATTGGACATAATGCTTTTATGAACATAGGTGTACAAATTATGGATTCCATTTCTAAAACCTTTTTAATATAAGCATTTTCAAATATATGTAAGAGGGAAGAGAACAGTATAATGAACGCTGTTGTGCTCCTCACCCAGTTTCAACAGTTAACAGCATTTTGTTGTCTTTGTTTCATCCTTTCCCACAACTTTTCTTTGTTAAAAGAACTTTAAAGCAGTTCAAGAAATCATATAATTTCACTCATAAATACTTAACATTTTCTTTTATATATAAGAACTTTAGAAAACTTAACCATAATACCTATCTCAAGGTCACTAATCCTGTCTTTTTCTGTGTCAGCTGTTAAGCCTATCCAATAAGTTCTCAATTTCAGGTGTCTTGCCATTTTAGAATATAGGATTACATATGTATATATATTTTTTTCTTATTTTTTTTAAGATTTTATTTATTTATTTGACAGAGAGAAGCACAGCTAAAGAGGAAACACAAGCAGGGGGAGGTGAGAGGGGGAGAAGCAGGCTTCCCACCAAGCAGGGAGCCTGATACGGGGCTCGATCCTGGGACTCTGGGATCATGACCTGAGCTGAAGGCAGATACTTAATGACTGAGCCATCCAGGCGCCCTATATATATTCTTTCTAAAGATTTATTTATTAAAGAAAGAGAGTGTGGGAGCAGGCAGTCGGGGCAGGAAAAAGAGTTTTAAGCAGACTGTGCCAAGCATGGAGCCCAACGCAGGGCTTAGTACCAGGACCCTGAGATCATAACCTGAGCTGAAACCAAGAGTCAGACACGTAACCAACTGTGCCATCCAGGAGCACCTAGATTATATGTATTTTAAATTCTGATTCTCCCTTGACATATTCTATCTTCTCCTCCTTTTTGTACATCTTTTTCTGTGTTTTCTTTAGCATAATAAATATAGTCATTTTGAAGTCCTTTCTAACTCTCAATACTAGAGTCATCGTTGGGTCTGATCCTATTGACTTCAATCTTTTATTTTTTCTGAGAGTATTTATTTTACTTTTTCTGCTTCTTCCCATGTTAAGTAATTTTTCGTTCTTTGCTACATGTTAAGACTGACATGTTGTACATACTCTGGATTATGTTATCTTCTGTAGTGTTAAGTTGGTTCTGGCAGGAACTTAAATTACAGACGAATCAACTCGATCATGTTGAGGGTTGGCCTTAGGCATTGTTAATGTGGTTTTATGAGTTTTGCCCTTTTTCCTGTGGCCTAGCCCTTACTCCTAGGGTGTTGTTCTCTGGGATCTCAACTCAATGCCTACAGTATTCACAAAGGTCTCTCCTTATAAGCTGAATTTGAACCCTGGCATCTCCTGAATGCTGTGGAACATCTAAATATTTCTCTTTAGCTTTCATTCTCCCATCAATTTTTTCTGTTAGACCTTCCATAGTCTTGCTTTGCACCTGTGCACTTTGGGCATTAGCCAAGGACCTGAGTGGATTTTCTGTGCTAATCATTGGTATTCCTTTTCTGTTGTCCTGCCACCCAAATTCTAGCTGCCGATCTCTTTCCTCTACCCTATCTTCCTTCTCTTTTCTTGGGCTCTGTCCCCCTAGGTTGTAGTTTGAGGTGAATATGGGGTTCACCTCTTGTACTTTCTTTCTCTGAAGAATCATAGTCTTTTGCTGGTTATTGTCCAATGTCTGCAAACAGTCTGACTTTTATAGGTGGTTAAAGTGGGAGAGTAAATCGAGTATCTGCTACTCTCTCGTAATCAAAATTGAAGTCTACAGTACCACTCTTACACCTAACAAAATTAACAGTATTCGTTTTTTTACTAATAAGTAGGACATGTTTCACTTTCTCCAACTCATAACATCTTTTTTAATTTTTTAATTTTTATTTTTAAAAATATTTTATTTATTTAATTTGAGAGAGAGAGCTAGAGAGCATGCATGTACAAGAATGAGTGAGCACAAGCAAGGGGGAGGTGCAGAGGCAGAGGGAGATGCAGGCTCCCGCTGAGCAGGGAGCCCGATGCAGGGCTCCATTCCAGGACCCTGGGATCATGACCTGAGCCAAAGGCAGACGCTTAACTTACTGAGTCACCCAGGTGCCCCATCACACCATCCTTTTATAGTTTCCTCAAACAGTGATGCAGCAAAGACTGTAAATCCATTAAGTTGAAAAGTGTCTCTAACTTTTTATTAATTTGTAACAACCCTAACCCTTTCCTGCAGATGCACACGTATTTTCTCTGCCATTTATTTGTTGAAGAAGCTAGATCATCCTGTAAATTTCCCACATTATGGATTTGGATCCTCCTTGTGTCATTCAGCATGTTCCTCTAGCTCACTATGTTTTGTAAAGTGGTTTGGTTAAACACAGGCCAGTGTAGGGGCAATGGGGGAAGAGTACTTTGTTTTCCTATTGCACCATCTCAGGAGTTGTGTAATGTCTGGTTTCCCTACTTGTAGTGATGTATAAAGTTTTATAAAGTTCTTATAAGGTTTCCCATCAACCTTTGACCTTATGTTTTAGCTACTCTTCTTATTTAGTTGCTTAAGCAGATACTTCATTAGAAGTTGCAAAATGGTGATTTTCTTTTCTCTCATTCTTTCTGAATTTGTTAATTGTAATTCTTTTGTAAAGAACGTTGCCCTTAAACTATTTAGAAACTATAGTAAAGGCAAAATAAGTGCTTGATTCTTTTCATTTATGTTAAATTTCAGAATAATGCATTGGTACCCTATCAGTCTCCAGTGGTGACCAAAAGAAGTTGATTTTATTTATAATATCATTATGAATTTTTGAATTTTAATACATTTGATGTGTTTAGTCCCTTGAGTTGTTATTCTTTTGATGTTCAAATTATTCCACTTAGCCAGCGGGAACCTCTTTAGGTTGACTCCTATGTCCTTTTGACATGATGCCAGTAGTCTTTGATAGCTTCCTTGCTTTTAGGTAAGATATCCCAGGCTTACCCTGAACATTTCTTGTCTCCGTCCTGGAATCAAACATGTCTCCTAGGAGCTGTGGTTCTTTCAAGTGGAAAATAGCATGTAGAGACCAGAATCTGTGCCCTCGAGATACTGATTAGTGCTACTGGACTGCCATTGCTTAGAGACCTTTTCAGGGCACAGAGGTAGGAAATGTGTATTTTATTTATTTATTTATTTATTTATTTATTTATTTATTTATTTATTTATTTATTTATTTATTTATTTTTGTATGGTGGAAAGTAAATAGGAGTTTGTACTAACATTCCAATGGAATTTAAGATTTCAGCATTTTTAACTTCTTGAATATGATATATTTAGGTCTTGTTTCTCTTATGCTGAAAATTGTGGTTCAAATGACTTTAGCCTAATTACATATTTGATATGAGAGAATGGGGGCAAAATGGATTCAAAGCAATGCCAATATTAAGGAGACTGACACTTATTGTCCTGAGGATATATCCCATTAACACAAAATACTGTATGTGTCACTGAAGAAAAGTATTCTCTGACTGGTTATGTCATAGCTTAACTCATTGGTTTTGTCATAGCTTACCTCACAGCTAGGTTCACTTCTTTTCAGTTTGGTTTCATTTTTTAGAACTTACTTTTTCTTCTGTTTGATTCAGTTGTGAACTGTTTGAGTTATTTAAGACATTACGCGTTTCCAAGGTTAAAGCTATGAAACAGGGTACGTTCAAGAAAGTTTAGCTTCCACCTGGTTTTCATCCCCCTGTAAGTAATCATTTTTAAGAAAATTTTCATTTAAGGGGCGCCTGAGTGGCTCAGTTGGTTTACCATCTGCCTTTGGCTTGGGTCATGATCCCAGGGTCCTGGGATGGAGTCGCATGTACTCAGTGGGGATCCTGATTCTCCTCCCTGTGCCTGCTGCTCCCCCTACTTGTGCGCTCACTCGCTCTCTCTCTCTTTCACTTTCAAATAAATAAAAGAAAATTTTCACTTAGCATTACCTCTTTTAGAAAATATAAACAAATGCACACACATGCACATTCATATTTTCTCTCCCTCCTGTAAACAGAAGTACACAGTACATATTTTCCTACACTTTGCAGGGATTCACAGATAGAAACCCATCCATGGGCCGAGAAAGCCTAGTTTAGAAGGGAAGATACACATGTTAAATAATTGTAATACAACTGATACTATAGACATATATAGACTAAATGCCATTGGACATAAATTATGGAGTCTAGCGTGGGTGAGTAGGTTAGGAGAAGTTTCAGATAAATGACCTTTGAGCTGGTTTTCAATGAACAAGCTTGATTTGGAGCCCGCAGATTATACTAGAAATCAGGGAATAACCTCTGTATTGCCAGTTAGCCAGGCCACGTGTGCTAGTATGTGGGGGGAACACGTGAAATGTTGGCACTGCACAGGAGATGTCTGAATAACATTCTTGGAAGGCCTTTTGGAATACATGGGATTCTGTTTCATAGGCTGCCTGGGCTTGATGCTTAGTCTAGAAGTATTTTTTAAAGAAACAGTAAGAAAACAAATCCTCTTTTATACATTCATGTGAAAGAACTTCATATCAGAAGAATAGCCTGTTTTCGTTATAAAGACTGAGCATGGGGGCACCTGGGTGGCTTAGTTCGTTAAGCGACTGCCTTCGGCTCAGGGCATGATCCCGGAGACCCGGGATCGAGCCCCGCACCCGGCTCCCTGCTCGGCAGGGAGCCTGCTTCTCCGTCTCCAATTCCCCCAGCTTATGTTTCCTCTCTTGCTGTGTCTCTGTCAAATAAATAAAAAAAAAATTTTAATTAAAAAAAAAAGACTGAACTTAAACAGTGCTTAGTTTACAAACTTAGTTTAGTGGCAAAATGAAGAGTAAAGAAATACGTTTTTATAAAAGCTTATAGTCTTTTTTTGGGTTGATACTCCTTGAGTTAACCTGTAATTGTGAAGCATTGATTATATGGAGAGCATTCTTTTGTATTTAGTAAGGAGGCATAGGAAACTATCGAGAGGCGATGGAAATAGTTCTAGTTTAAAGCTTAAAGAACTAAGGCATATCTTGTGACTGTGTTTCACAGAGAACTTGTGTTTTCTCAAGGGAAAATGTTTAATTTATAATTATTTAACACGTGTGTCTTCCCTTCTAAACGAGGCTTTCTTGGCCCATGGATGGGTTTCTATCTGTAAATACTTGCAAGGTGTAGGAAAATGTGTACCATGTGCTTTTAGTTGTTAGGTCTGCCCCAATTCTTGGTAATGAGAGACTCCTGACTCATTCCGTATCTCGAGTACTGCGGTCGTTCCATAAGCATACACTTGATAAAATGACATAGGACTGTACTCATGTTGTACCCAGGTCACATTCTGGGTTTTGATACTGTTCTAGCATTAGGTAAGATCTGACCATTGGGCGGAGAGTGGGTGGAGAGTACATGGGCTCTGTCCGTACTCTCTTTGCAACTTCCTGTGAGTCTGTAATTATTTCAAAGTAAAATGTTTTTTAAAATTTTAGTACTCTGGCAGTTTTTTGAGAGTGGATCACAGGGGGCCAAGGACAGAATCAGGGGTACTAGTTAGGAACAATAGGACGAGCTATTACAGTGATCCAGGCTGTTGGATTAGGTTGCTGGCATGAGGGTGGCTTGGAGATGGGCTGAGGGCTGGTTGAATTCTGGGTGTATCTTGAAGGTTGAGCTAATCCAGTCTGCTGAGGGATTGGATGTGCATATGGGGGAAAGAGGATGGGGTGACAACAAGGGTCTTGGCCTGGAAGCCTGAAGAAAAAAGATAGCAGTAAGAAGCAGCAACAAGTCAAGAAGGCTGGTGTGAGGTAGTTGAATTCTTGGCAAGGAAAACAAAGTAACAAACCTCCTTCCTCCAGTCAGGGGCAACTTGGGGCCTGCACAGGTCTGCACCGCTTAGGGACCGTATGATACCCCAGTGAGTGCACTCTTGTTAACCTGCTCCCAGGCAGCTGAGTTCTCTTGGCCTCGCCCGGGCTCTTTTGGAAAGAAGCATTTGTTTGATAAACAGGAAGTCGTTTCCATGGGTGTAGAAAGAAGAAATGATAGAAGTGAGTGGCAACGCACAGAGCTGCCAGCTGTGGTTAGCTTGGAATGGGCAGAAGTGTTCTCAGGTAGCCACCTAAGCTTAGCATACAGCCCCCCCCACTCTCATCCCCCACCCCCCTTTCTGGACTGGGCTATTTCTTTATCATGAAAAATGAAAAATTTCTGCTGTCTTGTGGGACCTGCTGTCAGGGTATGTTCATTTTCAGCTAGTGTTTGGATCAGTTAGAGTTGTAGACTTAGCAGAGAAATGGAGACACTGTCTGGTTAGAGGGGAAAAGTGTCTTATTTTAAGAAGTGTTGGCTCCCCACCACCGTCTCATTAGCGGCCTGCCCCTGACACTCCCTTGAAGCTGCCCGAGGGAAGGTAAGACCGCCTTATGTGTGTATTTTTGCTCTTTGAAAGGTTAGAATCTAAATGTACCACAAGATATTTTTTCCCGAGTCACATTAGGCCAGAATCACAAGCCGGGAATTCTGAAGCAAACTTTGTACATGTGCTCGCTCTAGTGCTTTTAAACTTCGGAATTCATTCCCTCCCCTTCTAAGAATTCTACTCGCGAGGAATATACGTCCCGCAGATTTACTGGCCTCTTCCTATTTTATGAGGAAGAACCGATAAAAAACATTAAAGAAGTCCAATGCCAAGTGATTTATGATGATTGCAAAGTGAGAAAGACAACTTCGACTCCTTCCTTTTGATAAGGGCTTCAAACGGGAGACCCATTTTCTCCTTACTCGGGGGAGAGTCCCCTGTCCTCCTCTTGGCTGAAGTGGTTGGACTGAAGCTATGATAGAGGAAAACTTGAAGTTTGCTCCAGAGGTAGAGAGGCAGCTAAGTAGATAAGTAGTGAATCTTTGAAGGCGGCTGTCCAGCGATGGGGCTTCTGCAGCACGTGACTGGAGAGGAGGGGGTGCGGGGAGGTGGGGGGCGGGCTGCCATGTGGGACATGGGGGACGGAAGATGGGGGATATATACAGTATATAGGAGAACCAGCTCACTGAGCCGCCTGGAAGAAGCAGAATAATTCTTCAGCATTCCTTGCAACTGAGTTTTATTCCGACAAGATTCAGAATGTATTTTTAAAAACTTTGACTATCGAGTGACTCAGGAGCCAGTTCGTTCCATGTGCCTTCTGAAATGACCCCAGTATTTATTCAAATGCTGTGACTTTGGGCTAAGTCTAGGCTGGGCAACTGCTCTGGGTCTCTTTGCTGGAAGTTGAACGTCACGTCGAGCTTGCAGAAGTCTTGCCGCCCGCCTGTAGGCACACATGAGCAGGAAGCAGCCATCTGCCCAGGGGCAGCTGAAAGGCAGCTGGAGTGGGGGGCTGGGAACCGCTGCAGGCTTCCTGGCACACCCACTAGCCCCTGTAGGTTTGCTCTGAAAGCAGACTACTAGGGATGGGAGGTGGGGTGGTGGTGGCCGCGGTAATGAGACGGGCAGAAATGAAGGCAGAGGCTTAACGGTCTGAAGGATGTGATGCTGCTAAGATGGTCCCGGACCGGAGAAGAGCACGGTGCTCCCGAAGCGGAGAAAGCATGAGCATCAGACACAGTCACTAAGAAAAACAAGATCTGATGCTTGTAGCCAGCACTTTAAAAAAAGTGATTGAGGGCGCCTGGGTGGCTCAGTGGGTTAAAGCCTCTGCCTTCAGCTCCGGTGGTGACCTCAGGGTCCTGGGATCGAGGCTCGCATCAGGCTCTCTGCTCAGCAGGGAGCCTGCTTCCTCCTCTCTCTGCCTGCCTTTCTGTCTGCCTACTTGTGATCTCTCTCTCTCTCTGTCAAGTAAATAAATAAAAAATCTTAAAAAAAAAAGTGATTGGTATATCTTTGTATTCATAGCTGTAGGGATACTGTAGGTGTCTTTGAAAAAATACCATACGCCTTCATCTCTTACCCATTACCCAGAGTGCTGCTACAGAACCCTGTCACAGACATTTGATGTATATAATGATTACCTTCAAGCACTATGAGTCCTAAAGAACCTTGGGACCTATTAGCCAAACGCTTGAATATTCTCTGTTTAATACTGAGTGGGCCTTTTAAAAAATAGCTTTTTAAATGTCCTTGCAAGTTAAAGTTATATCATATAGGACAACTCTTAATCGTAGTACCAATGTATTCTCAAATATGCTACCCTTTCTTTGGCCACAGTGTGTAACAGGTTTATTTCTGTTTAGCAGATCGAGAGGTGGGGATGTTGGCAGTATAAGTGAATTGCCCAAGGACAACCAGTGTGTCGGGGTGGAGATAAAACAGGGCTAGGCTGCATTCCACCAGCTCCTGGCCTCTGTAGCAATTTTGAGAACTTTCCGATCATTTTAGGAAAACAAGGTACTTAGGAAATATAAAGAGTTTTTTTTTTTTTTTTTAAATAGAAGAGAATCACTTATTTTGGAAATCATGAGATTAATCATTCTGTTGTATTTAAGAAGCTCTTTGATGTGTTCTGGTAATTAGTATTTACTGCCAGACGAATGTCTCTTGGGCATTTTAATTAATGGGTGGCTTGGCCAAATGAGCTTCTGATGGTAAACCTTCATAAGGGTTTATTTTTATGTTTCTCAAGAATAGCTGTCTCTTCAAAGCCCTTTAATTAGACAAAGTTTAGCAGCTAAAACATATTATTAGAATAATTAGGCCTTGGGTTAAGAGGAATAGGGGGTCAAAGGAGCAGGTACTGTTAGAGAGAATGGCATCTTAAAATAAAACCTAGCGTTGCATGTTTGATGGATGTCCAGTTCTTTAACAGCTTATATTGAGTGACCCTCCCTGGTTAGGAACTTTGTGTTGTTTAAAGTTCATTTGACGGAGCTCACTAGAAGTGTAAATACCCTGGAGCGTGTGCTTGTTTATCCCCACCTCTGAACTCCTGTAGAAAGTGATGTTCTTATCCTTTCAACTTTTTAAGCTGAAGACTTCTATCTTCTCTCTCTCTCTCTCTCTCTCTCTCTCTCTCTCTCTCTCTCTCTCCTACTACACTGGCCACCTTGCTGTAATAACGGATTGTTTTTGAGGAAAATGCTTCAAGGAACTGATGTAGGAGCCACTGTGATAACACAAAAAATTACAGTAATGCCATTGAAGGGTCTTTCTTAATAATTTAAGTGATCCTGTAAGACCTTGTTCTTAAAATTGCTGTAGCATTTGATCTCCAAAATTGTATGCTCTTTGTGCAGAATGTAGTTGGAATTATTTGAAAATCTGCTATATAGATGGATTGTCATTTAGCTCCTCTTTGTCATGCCCTAGCGCCGTTTCTTGCCTTAAGCCCTCAATCTGTGTAGTCACTACTAGTGTCTATGTCTTATCTCGGACTTCTTCTTTGTGATGAAGAAGGGATATACCCAGTTGGTCCTGTGGGTGATCTCCGTGGTGCCAGAACAGTTGGGTAGGATTATTGAGACTACTCTTGATAAACAGTAATACACTTATTTATATTGTGTGATTTTTTTCACTTCCCCACTATCTCTGGATGCTTATGATCGCAAACATGTCCTTCTCCCACCTAGATGAGTTAGGTTAAGGATAGGAAGTTTTCGGGCGCTTGGTGGCTCAGTGGGTTAAAGCCTCTGGCTTCAGCTCAGGTCATGATCTCAGGGTCCTGGGATCGAGGCCCGCATTGGGCTCTCTGCTGAACAGGGAGCCTGCTTCCTCCTCTCTGTCTGCCTCTCTGCCTACTTGTGATCTCTCTCTCTGTCAAATAAATAAATAAAATATTTTAAAAAAAGGATAGGAAGTTTTTAAGTAGAGCAAGTTGTATCGCCAGTGTTTCTAATCCCATCAGCTGTTATGAGCTGTTACGCAGAACGGGTTTCGGATTCACTGATTCAGTATAAATCTCCTGCCACTAGTAGAAAAAATACTTAAATATATCGGTATTGGTATTTAATGGGATTGGGTCTGAGTCAATCAGTTCATTTTTAAATATTGAAGATAGCTTGATTTATAGTATTACAAAGTTCATCACATGTAAAATCTTTTGCTGTAGTTTAGTTAGCCACATTGCCCAATGAAATCATTTCATTGAAAGTGGTAAAAACTTCCCTTTGTTTTCTGTTGTTATCTGTAAAAGCTAATAACAATTTAAGAAATATTTGAAAAGCACATAAATGCAGATGGAAAGATACAGGCATGTTATTATGTATTCCAGAGTATAGTCACCAAATAAGTACATTTTTTTTGTTAAACTGTAAAACTTTGAGAAAGCAGAAGAGACTTAGCATAGGTGGGCTCCTGTATAAAGCCATTTTCCCCTTAGCAGTGACTAACTTCTTTCTGTTCTTCTCCAAGATGATTGATCATTGCACCTCTGCTTTTTGACTCACCCTTTAGCACAGGAAATATTGCTGATTCTTATCTTCACGCGTATGTTTGCTGTGTGTATGTAAACTCTTGCAGTGGAGATAAGAGAGAGGAGGTATTGAATGTAATGATCCACCAAAAATCCCATCATAACCCTCAGAAGTCTTTTCTCTTACCGTGGAGCATAGGTAGTCCTATGCATTCTCATGTACCCTGGAAGTGGTACGGGGACTGCTTGCTTGTGGGTTTCTATAGCTACAGACCAGGACCCCAGGTGTTGCCGTTTGTTTGTTTCACTGCTTCAGCTGTTCATCTGGTGGTCCCCTGGCATCCCTCCTGGAGTCCACCTTTTGAAAACAAATCCACAGTGCCCATGTGCAGAATGAGAACTGACTGTGCCCTTCATTGCAGACCACCTGGTGGCCCATGGCAGAATGGCAGAGAAGGAGGCCCGTCGGAAGTTCAAACAGATTGTGGCAGCCGTCTATTTTTGTCACTGTCGGAACATTGTTCATCGTGATCTAAAAGCTGAAAATTTGCTTCTGGATGCCAATCTGAATATTAAAATAGCAGGTAAGAAGTATATTGCGGATGTGAAATGGGAACAAATGAGCTTTCCTTCAAGGTTCTTAAGCAAGGTATTGCCTGTGAAAATGAAAGATGGGGGGGGGCTTGAAAATTGATAAACTTTCAAAACACATTTATGTTCTTTTTCACGTAGGCTGGGGAGAAAGAAGGAAAAGGGTGATATTTAAAATTCTCTTAGTTTGGTTGACAGACTCTTTTAAATAATAAGGAATGAAGCCTAGAATAAAGTGGAGAGCCCGACTGCTAAGCTTGGGTACCCTGTCGGCTTTACTGGAGGGGGCTGATTTATGTCACTGCTGAAGACTGTAGTCTTATGGCAATTGAGGAAGAACAGATCTTACGTTGGTTTAAAGGCTGTCGATCTCTTTGTGTCCTCAGATTTCATCCGTCTGCTCATCTCCCAGTGCCGAGAAAGCACTTTTCACTGCCTTGCTCTTTTCCTACTTGAGTTTCAATAAACTATCAGCATTTGCCTAACAAATACAAGCTCACCACCTATTGATCGAAGAAAGTGACTGCAGTCTAGACAGAAAGTAGAAACATGAAAAGGAACCAGTTTTGTTTTCTGACAGTTTTCAGTATTGCACTGTGTGTCCCCCATCTCACTGGTAAAAAGGGAAGGGGCGTCTCGTGTGGACCATTGAAGTACAGCTAGAATAGAATCGCCTTGAAAGTCAGGGTAAAAAAGCAGTTCTAAGGACTTCCCTCCTCAAAAGGGTGGGAGTTGAGGGTTTGGATTTATGTTATAGTACAGGTCAGGGTACCTACGTGTACCCTTTCAAGCTGGTGATTCTACTGACTGTTTTGTGTAGATAAGCCTAGGTAACTCTTTCCAGGCTCTACTTTCACATCCTTGGAATATCGCCGAACTTTTTATTTCTCTAAGCTCGGCTGACGGATGCACTGTTTTGTTTTTCTCCCACACAGTTGCAAGCTCCTTGAGTCCTGCATTTGCCCCACACATAGTAGAATGGAATTAGGTGCTTTCTTTCTTTTATAAAAATCACATTTTTCCGGGGCGCCTGGGTGGCTCAGTTGGTTAAACGACTGCCTTCGGCTCAGGTCATGATCCCGGAGACCCGGGATCGAGCCCCACATCGGGCTCCCTGCTCGGCGGGAAGCCTGCTTCTCCCTCTCTCACTCCCCCTGCTTGTGTTCCCTCTCTAGCTGTGTTTCTCTCTGTCAAATAAATAAAATCTTTAAAAAAAAAATCCACATAATACAATATGAGTCTCTGCCCTCTGGTGTGTAATTCCAGACTCATGGGAATACTGATAGCCCATCGTGGGCTCTCTGCATTAACACATAGGGTGATATTTTTAAGTTCATTAACCGAGAGTCTGCCTTTTTATTATTTGTTTGGCCAAAAATAAATGAGCTGCTCTAAGTTGCGCCCTGCTATAATATCTAATATTGTCTTTGCTCGTGCATTCTTTTTCTCATGCCGTCATTACCTTGTCGTTCCCCCACCGCTCCCACCCCTCCTCTCCCCCCGCCTCGGTTTTGCTTTCCATGGTTTCAGTTACTCATGGCCAACTGTGGTCCGGAAGCAGGTGGTCCTCCTTCTGACATATGGTCCTAAGGTCAGTAGTAGCCTCATGTTAGGTCACAATGCCTACGTCATTCCCCTCACTTCATTTCATCAAGTAGGCATTTTATCACCTCCCATGACCACAAGAAGAGGAAGGGTGATGATGAGACATCTTGAGAGAGAGAGCCCACCTGTGCATAACTTTCATCACAGTATATTGTTATAATTATTCTGTTTTAACAAATAATTGTTACTTTTTTGGGTCTCTTGCTGTCCCTAATTCATCAATTAAACTTTATCATAGGTGTGTGTATAAAGGGAAAAATGGAGTGCATCTAGAGTTCAGTACTATTCAGACATGTACTAGAGGTCTCAGAGTTATCCCCTGCGGGTAGGGGAGACTCCTGTCCTCAGTTTCCTTAGTCATTGCCTGAACTTCCCTTCTTACACATAGCTTAGGTAGAATTGCCATTCTCATATACCAGGTCTTCTTTGAACTTAGTGGGCCAGTGGGAGAATCACTTCTAGTTGAAGCTGATCACGGCATGACTAATTTTGGAGAGGGGGAATGGATAGCTCGACAGAATAAGGTCAGATAACTAATGGAATCAACTTTTTATTCTAAAAGCTAAAAGTAACTTCAGGATCTTTTCAGTGTTATTCGTTTTTTTAAAAAGATTTTATTTATTTATTTGACAGAGAGGAACACAGCCTGAGAGGGAACACAAGCAGTGAGAGGGAGAGAGGGAGAACCAAGCGGGACTTGGTCTTGGGACTCTGGGATCATGACCTGAGCTGGAGGCAGATGCTTAATGACTGAGCCACCCTTCAGTGGTCTTTTGATAAGTCATTATTAAATCTCAGTAAGAAGGAAACTGCTACTAGACATGAAAGTAACACATGAGAGAGAAAAGACTTCTGTTGTTTTATTTAAAATATTGGTAGGTTAAACATCTCATTTCTTTAAAATCATCCTATGTTAGTGTCAAATTAACATGGAATTAATAAAAATTCAGTTTAGGAAGTTTAAGAAATTCATGTTTTCCTTATGCCAATATTAACATAAATGTTTTTTTTTTGTTTTGTTCTGTTTTGTTTTTACCTAAATGGTTTTGATGAAAAGATCATGCGTCCTCTTCAAACGTGGGAGATGAATAAGGTGTTTTGGGGATGCTTGTGTTCATGGTGACTCATTTTTACTTTTTTAATGAGCTAATGTGGCAGTTTACATTTCACGCCTGATACTGTAAAAATCTGGCTATTAGAAAAGCCCATGCTAGCCTTCCTCCAGAGAGTATGTGCTCCCTGGACATGAGAGGTACATTTCAGTTACAGATGTTAAAAGATGGAATGGTTTAAGTAGGAGTTTTCATGCTTAAATTCTTGCCTCTGAATTTTTGTTCCAGTGCTATTTCTACAGAGAATTGGGCCCAGATGAGTAACTTGGGTTCCCTTCTGATTTCAGAATGGCAGTAGCAGGCTTGTCTTCTGTGGAATTATTTAAAAGATGTTTCTGTTCTTAGTAATTCAGAGGAAACATTGATGATTTTCAGAACAAAGAATTTTATTTCTGAAAGGCAAAGTTACTGAGTCTAGAACTAAAAATGTGTATTGGGCATCTGAAAACATATCTATTATTAACAAAGGCTCTTTGCTCAGGTGTCATGGGAAAGAGAACAGAAGTGTAAGACATGACTCCTGCCCTAAAGAATTTATAGTCTATTTGGGCAACAAATGCTTAGACCTTTGGAAAGTTAAACAGCACCAAAATTACACTTGGGGTGTGTGTGTGTGTGTGTGTGTGTGTGTGTGTGTGTGTGTGTGTGCGCGCGCGCGCGCGCGCACGCATATAGCACTTTACAAAGCATTTTCACGTATAGTATTTAATTTCATCATATTTGACATTGCAGATATAGATTATTTAGAAAACATTAGGGCCTCCAAAATATAGACCTTTAACTTTCCAAAACACTGAATTACTTAGGAGGATGGCTCATGCAAACCTCTTTCACATGGAGAGTCCAGCGATGGGAAAGAATACGATTCTTGGCCTCTCACCTTCGGCTTTTCGTGTCTCAGGCATGTGAGCTTCCACAGAGGAGCAGGTGAAGGGTGAGGAAGGCACTACATGGCTGTCTTCGCATTGAGCCTGTGTCGCTGGGGGACAGCGTGTTCAACAGCCCCCACATTATGTCTTGATACAATAGAGGAGGTGTTCCAAGGTACACCGTGATTCATTATCACATTAATTATATAGTCTAATTACCACAGAAGTTCAGAGGATGAAGAAACCACTCGAGTTTCTAAAGTTCCATTAGACTGTGACTGCTGTAGCGATGGTAGCCATACCCCGTTTACTCTGTCATCCCCGTGGCCGAGTGCATGCTTTTTCTATAGTAGGCGCTCAAAACTTCGTTGACCTGAACTTTAGACAGTGGTGATGAAGGACATAAATACCCTACTGAGGACATCACATTCGAGTTGACTCTAAAAGATGAATAGGCTTCTTTAAGGTGTAGGTGGAGAGGAGAGAATTCCCGTAGGATTAGTCAGTCAGCAAATGTCAGTAAAGCACCTGCATGTGGCAGGTAAAGTAGCCCTTGGGAACTAACGTTCCGCGGGGGACATCGACAGTGACCACATAGATACGTCCCCGTAAGGACTGTGGAAATAATAAAATCGAGAATGTGTTAGAATGACTAGATGGAGAGAGAATGCCCTCGACCGGGCTAGTCCAAGCCTTCCAAGCAGAAGGAAGAGCAATGCAAAGGCGTGAGAGAGGTGAATTTAAGGTATTTGATGAGGCAGGGGAAAAGTTGGCATGGCTGGAGGTGATAAGTAAGAGGCATCTGGAAGGAGATGGGCTAAGAGGACTGGCAGGGGCCAGTTCCTGCGGAGCTTTAGGCATGTGGTGAGGATTTGGGATTTTATTTTGGTGGCAGTGGGAAGCTGAGTTGGAAAAGTAGGGGCAGAAATATCACGTGCCATATTTGCAGAAAAGGTTGGAAGCAGCTTGGCTGGAGGGAAGGTTCAAGCAGGGGAGTCATGCCTGAGAAGGCAAGAGAGATAGCTATTTATTTATACTAGATTGTGAAATTGTTTGAATACTAGGCTTGACAAGTCAGATTCAGGATGAATAAGGAAAAAGTAGGAGCAGGCAGAAGGGGCAGGAGAGCAAACAGGAAGGTCAGTGAAGAGGCTGAGAAGTGGTCAGATCTTACATAGAAGTGTTGGTACTAGACTTGAAGAGGAAGACAAGGGCAACAAGTACGAGAGATTGAGAGAGAGAGAGAGAGAGAGAGAGAGAGAGAGAGAGAGAGAGAGAGAGAGAGAGAGAGAGAGAGAGAGAGAGAGAAAGCGAGAGAGCAAATGAAGGGTTTCTCGAGGTAGATAGCCAGTCAAATATCTGGGCTGCAAAGAGGGAATTGCCAGTCACAGATTTGTGGAAAAAATTGAGAAATCAGATTTTTTTAATTGATGGAGTATATTAAGCTATGAAAGGAAAGTGGTGTTGTCTTATTTTTAATGCTATTTGAAAGCAATTTTAATCCCTGTCCCCAAAGATTAAGTAGAGAAATTGTTACATTTACAAAAAACTGCCTCAGAAAAGAACTAAATGTAGTTGGCTTACTCCCTGAAGCAAACTTATCTGAAATACTCAGACATTATGAGGATGTTTTGAAAATTGTGGAAAGTTTGTTGTTGTTGTTGTTGTTGTTGTTGTTGTTTTAACCTAAGGAAGTTGGAAACTTTTCTCTCTAAATGTCGACTCCCAGAATGGTCTCCATGAGATAGTTTCCACTCTGGTGTTATTGTTTTAGTTGGCAGTCAGGAGACAGCAGAGATCTGAAGTACAACTACAGCAAAGCCAGTGTTTTGGAAAAAATTTCCAGAGGGCATGGATCTAAGGTACTGTGGAAATTTTTGACCTTAACTCAGTGAGATCTAGACTATTTCAATTTTTAAAAGTGAGAAACTAAAACATTCCACAAGTCCATTGACTTTTCACCTTCAGATGGAAGATGCTGAGACACAATGGTTGAGGGAAGAAAGGTGGTGAACCTTGGATTTCTGAGAACCCTTCCCCAGCGTGGTAGTTGAGAATGTCCCTGGCAGCCCACGGAAGGTGGTTATGAATATTCCTCACATCGGTCACAAATTGTATGTCACAATCGTAACACCTTTATTTAGGTTATCCCTCAGTGTACCTCCCTGCTTGACAGGTAATAAATTGAGACCCAGAGAGAGGCCATGTCACTTTCCTGAATTCAAGTCATCGTAGAACCTGGGAATCACAATGCCTCAGTGTCCGCCCTCCCCTAGAAATGCTGTGTGACCCACAGCTAGAAGGTGCCAACAGCTCTCATGTATCTTGACCCTTGGGTAAATACGGTTTGACAATTATCTCTTCCGCATCCTGTTTCTCAGACTGGAGCTTTACAAATGAAAAATGAAGGCACCTGCATTCAGAAGGCATTTTTAGTATATGCAGTTGATTTATTTCATGTGAAAAAAATTCTAGAGTTAAAATGCAAATGAATATATTTTTGTCAGTCATGGTTCTGGGTGGTAAGTGAGGTCTGAATGATCTTGAAAAGTGAGTGCATCCTGCTGAGATCAAGAAGAGGTTCTGTTTACAGGACCTCACTCACAATAGCCGTGCTACCAGTGCAGAAACTGTGCTGCTCAGATTCTTCCCCTGTGGTTTCCCTAACACGGAGGGGGACGAACTCACACAAGGGCAGGGGGACAAGTGTGGAATTGATTAGCTAGTCTGGAATGGTTCACTTTTTAAATCACATGCTTTATTTTTAAGTTCACGCACATTTTGTATTCTCAATGTTGTATTACATTTGTTTTAATACTAAAATTATTCAACTTTATTTAACATAGAAAAAAATTAGTGTTCCAGGAATATGTGTTTTCTTTAGCCTTCACTTTCACATAACTCTTGGCACACCACAGCATTATGCCTGGGGATATATAAACATACACTAGTTCAAGAAACTTGAGAGTAAAGAATTTCCTCCTCAAAGTTTCAGTAACACAAACTTTTGTTAATTCACATCATTTGGGGGATAATTAGAAGTCAGTAAATCAAGTAATGATTTAGGCCTCCCCACCTCCCCCTACCCCACCTCCTTAAATGGAATAGTTTGAGACCCGGTGAGAGTAAATCAAGTGAGTCCGCTTGCTAGTGGGGAGCTAACGAGCATGCTCGTAACACAGATATTCAGTTTACTGCCTCGGTGAAGTCGGCAGTCACCGTGGTGGTTTTGACCGGTATGCAGTTTTTCGTCCTATTTTGTTCAATTCACGTATAGCTATAATGGACCATCGGACAATGGAAAGCATAGGGGCACTGATGTCAGAATTCAGTTATGAAAATAAAAATGGTAATTCAACAGTGCTTGAAGACAAACTTTACCCAATTCATGAATTGCCTTCATTTGATCACTGTTCTTATCGAGCACATCAAGATCTTTCTAGCACTTCAAAACCCACAAATTTAGACATACACACACACACACACACACACACACACACACACACATGCACATACACAGCATCCAATTCGCTTTATTAGGCATAAAGACTACCCATGTTGATAATGTTTTATATGCATAGAAGTATTAAATTTGCTTACCCATTTTACTGCTTGAAACCAAAACATGAAAATAATTCAGATAAACCAGTTTGTTCTTTAGATGAAAAATTTAAGCATTTCAAATACCAATTCATGAAAAGTTTTTGGCTATTTGAGACATTATAATCTCAATGTGTATATAGCTTCCAACTAAATATGACATAACAATTTTTTTAAAAAGGTTTTATTTACTTATTTGACAGAGACACAGCTAGAGCAGGGGGAGTGGGAGAGGAAGAATCAGGCCTTCTGCCGAGCAGGGAGGCCGATGCAGGGTTCCATCCCAGGACCCCCAGTCCATGACCTGAGCCGAAGGCAGACATCCAACTTTCTTAGGAACTTTCAAATGTCCAACAGTACTACTTACTATTGTCCCCAGGCTGTACATCCCAGCCTCATGATTTTCTTTATAAATGGAAGTTGGTACCTCTTGGCCACCTTCACACGTCTCCTCCACCCCCATCCCTGCCTTTGGTGACCACCGGTCTCTTCTCTGTATCTATAAGCTTTTTGTTGTTTTTTAAAGACTCCACATGTAAGTGAAATCATAAGGTATTTGTCTTTCTCTGTCTTATTTCACTTAGCATAGTACTCTCCAGGTCCATCCATGTTGTTTTGAATGGCAAGATTTTATTTTATTTTTTTATGACTGGGTAATATTCCACGATGCGCATGCATGTGCGTGTGCGCCTGTGTGTGTGTGTGTGTGTGTGTGTGTGTGTGTGTGTTCTTTTTTCCATCCATTGACAGATACGTAGGTTGTTTCCTTGGCTATTGAAAATAATGCTGCAATGAACATGGGGGAACATATATCTTTTTGAATTAGTGTTTACATTTCTTCAGATAAATACTGAGAAGTGGACTCGCTGTGGATCATAGAGTAGCTCTATTTTTAATCTTTTGAGGAACCTCCATATTGTTTTCCATGGTGGCCGCACCACTTTACATTCTTGCCAATAGTGCACAAGGGTTCCCTTTCCTCTACATCCTTGCCAACACCAGTTATTTCTTGTCTTTTTGGTACTAGCCATTCTAACAAGTGTGAAGTGATATCTCATTGTGGTTTTGATTTGCATTTCCCTGAT
>PITA01016645.1:0-45903 GCA_004023965.1 Spilogale gracilis
CACACTCACGCGCCACAGCGAGCGTGTCCTCGGGGGGCGACAGGGGACGGCTACGGGCTTCAGTACAGACCACGACGAGCACAGGAGGCCAGGGAGCAGCGTGTGCAGACAGGCCGTGGTGAGGAGCTCCGGGAGTCCCCTCTGGACCTCGGAGGCCGGGTGGCCAGCAGAGGTCTCCGAGCCTGGATCATGGCGGGCCAGGGGCCCAGCAGACCAGCATGGAGGCTGGGATGCCACGGGACGTGGGAGCGAGCCGACGCAGGAGGGGCCAGCCCGACCTCCCACGGCTGTCCTCGCACCACGCTGTGGGAGGTCCTTCCCCGCCTACTCCACTCTGATCGAAATTAAAACTTGAACTTCCATCCAGCTTCTCCCACCCCAGCTTGGGCCAGACCTACCAAGTCCTCCAGCAGCCCGGCAGAGCAGGGATGAGTGACTACCCCCCACCCCTCCCCTGCATTCTCCCACACCTGTCCCCACTCTGCAACCCAGGTCCTCCGGGGGTGGGAGGCAGGGAGAAGGGGTTATTGAGACCCTCACTGGCACCTTCCTTCTGACGTTTGTCCCCATGCTCGTGTGGGTCCTGCGGGGCTGCCTGTCCCTGTGCCCCTGCTCACCGACCACTCCGGCCCTCAGCTCCATCCGCACACGTCCTCCGCCCAACCCTCTCCCTTCCCTCCAACAGGAGCTGCAGCTCAGCCGTGCTCCGAGGTGCCCGTCGGCAGCTTTAGGTCATCGGAGGTGACAGGTGAGGGTGGGAGGCCTGAGCCCTGGGCAGGTGACGCCAGCACCTGGACCATCAGTGGGACTGCCCGCAGCCCAGGCAGGATCAATGCCAGCGGGCGGAGGCCGCAGCCGAGCCCCGCAGGGACAAGGAGAGTCAGATGGGGCGCCTCCCCGCACCTGTGCCCGTGCCAGGCAGCCCGCCCCTGCCCCCGCCAAGCCCAGACCCAGCCCTGGGAGATGAGAGGGAGAATCCCTGAATTGACCGTTTAGACAACTGGCTCGGTCTGGAAAACATCATCTTTCATTTCTGTTACCGGACGATGCATAGCCTTGATTCCAAGAATAGGTTTGATTATAAAAAAAAATAAAAGTAAGAATCCCTTTTTGGAACTTTTTATGAAGGCATACCACACAGACGGAAAAGTGTGCATATGCAAGCGTGGAGCTCAGTGAATTTTTCACAAACTGAGATGCCCCATAAAATAGTCACTTCTTCCACTTCGCGTGTGTGGCCTCTGAGAACATTGCTCCCGACGCACAGGAAATGAGTCTTCTGCCAACGAGGGTCTGAAACCCTCTTGCAGGCGCCCCTCGCAGGCACGCCACCCAGGGAGGTCCCGGCCTTGACGGAGAGACCCAGGGGGCTGACGCCGACCCTGGTTGCTCATCTCATCTGCATCCCGGGGTGCACCGCAGCCGGCTAGTCGGACCCTCCGAGCCCCGCTCCCGGCCCCGGGCATGCTGTGTGTGGACCCCAGCGCTGGCGCTGACACGGGGTCCCCTGGCCGATCCCCAGAACCGCTGTGCGCACGCAGTCCCCGCTTCCTACACCACCCCCACTGCTGGGCAGGGTCAGAAAATCTCAAAGGGCCCTCTGTCGCCTTTGGAAATTAAAGACCCCCTCGAGGGCCAGGTGGCCAGTGTGCCTGTCGTCCCGGGGCCGCCAGAGCTTAGGACCGCGCACCGGCCGCTCACAGAAGAAAGGCAGGCCCTCGCACCTCTGCAGGCCAGGCATGCTAGGCCGACGTCCCCACCAGCTTCCTCCGAGACCCGCTCCTTGGCTCGTAGATGGCTGTCGCCTCCCGGGGTGGCCACAGGGCCTTCCCCTGTATCTGCCTGTGTCCTCGTCTCCTCTGCTTACAAGGACGCCGGTCAGACTGGGCCAGGATCCATCCGAGAAACCTCATTTTTAACCCGCTCCCTCTGAAACACCCCGTCTCCCAAGCAGGCACACTCGGTCCGGGGAGTTCGTCGTGTCAGGGCTGGAGGGAGCCGACTCCATCCATCTCAGCCAGGCGCCTCCTTCCAGGCCCGCAGAGACGTGTGGGCGTCTTCAGGAGACGGGAACATGCTGTCGGAGGAGCCCGCCTGAGACCCCGCCTGAGACCCCGCCTGAGACCCCGCCTGGCTTCAGGCCCCCGCAGAGCCGACCCGGTGAACATCGGGTCCACGCTGTGGGCCCTGGAGGCGCGTCCTCCCTGCACAGCGGCTTCAGGCAACCAGCGCAGCTGCCATGTGGGGGAGGGTGGGCTTGAGCAGGAAGGGGGGAGGGGGAGGGGTGGCAGGGAGAGGGGACAACAGTCCGGCAACACGGCATTCGGACATGCCCGTCCACGGGGCCACGGAACCTCCTGCAGACGCGGTGGACGCCGAGGGGGACCAGGCTGCGCACGAGAAGCCTCACCGGGCCCGTTAGGACTGGGGGTGTCGCTCTTGACGGGCCGCGCAGGGACTCCCCGAGAGCACGTCCCCGTCTGGACTCCATGACTGCCAAGGTGTTTTATTTCCTGGAACATGTAGATCAAAGGACACTGTTTTAAGACTCTGAGCTGCAATTTCCATTTCTCTGGAGAAATCATAAGAGGCCACGGCCAGTCGCTATCAGTATGAGTGAAGGGGAGAGAAGGAAACGGCGGCCTTCCCTTCGCCAGCGGGACCCGTCGAAGACCACGGGGGCCTGCGGGCCTCAGCCCGGGAAATGCAGTGCTGGAATGAAATCTGCCCCGAGAGCAGATAAGCAACGAGGATTCCTTCCGCAGAAGGAAAAGGGATCAGGTCCCGCTCGTGAATGGCCCCGCTACCCAGGAAATACACACGTGCTCTCCAACGCCATCACAGAAAGAATATTCTCCGACTGTTGCCTCTGGAGAAGGGCAGCCAGGGTCTCTGGCGACGCTGGTTGGTGGGGGAGCCCTCTGGGTGACCTCACGCCATCCAGACCGCGGGCCCACGGTTGCTGCCTTCACCTTGCTTCTTGTGGATGGAAGGTGGCTCAAATGGAATGTTCTGGATGAAAAGAGATGCTTGGTGATCGCTTCCATGTACTTCATTCCCATTTCCCTTTTAAAACAGCTCGCCATGACTTAGGTTTTACGTGTAAGGGGACCCTAAGGCCACCCACGTTGTAGATGCTGGGAGTTGCCAGAAAACGTCCCAGCGTCCACACAGCCTCCTTCCTGGATCTGGGGACTCGGCCTCACTGTTGAAGGTCCAGCCTCCGGCCCTAAGGTACAGTTTTCAAACATTTCTAGGCAGAAGAATCCTTTGTGAGATAAAATCTTATAGAGCAGCCTAATGTACAAAATAAAGTACACTGGAGCTCTTCGGGCTGCAGTGGGCCCGGTGCCTCCTTTTACCTGGAAGGGCCCTGGAGCTCAGGAATGCACTGCCCGAAACCCCCCGGGGATGAAGGAAACACCCAGCCTCCCGGAGGGGCAGGGGCAGAGAGACAGCTCATGGCATAGTCCCAACATGCTCCTGCATTATCCACACGTGAGTCCTGCAACACAGCAGGGGGGTGTCCATTTCTGAGGATAAAAGCAATGAGCACAATGTTACGAGGTTGGGTTTCTGAGAAGTTATCCAGTAAATAAGCTGGACCGTCCCAAACTATTTTGAGTTTAATGCTCCTGCAAAGACTTAACTCAATGGCCCCAAAGATGATCTGGAGGGAGAAAGCGAAACTGAGACTTCTGGGAAAGAGGAGCCCTGAAGGCTCTGTCCTATGGGATCTTTGACACACTCAAGAGGCAGCGACGACGTCTGCAGGAGGGCTCCCCGCCGGGCAGGCAGAGCGCAGGAGCTGCCCACTACACGCGCTTCAAAAGCTGCCTCCTTGGGAAAAAACCCAAGTCAGAGCCTCACTCCAGACCATATCCCAAAATAAATTCCAAACAGATCGAAAAGAAGCCATAACTGTTTTTAAAAACTATACAGTTGTATATTTAACTGACTTCGTGGTAAGTTAAGTAGGATCCCTTAGAGTCTGAAAAGAGAATTTTCACCTAAAATGTATGAGTATCTGCACCTCGCATGATAAAACTGAACGACAAGGAATCAAGGAAACCACGGGCAACGAGGGTGATGAAAGGCTGGTGTCCTCACCCTGGAGAGGGCGCTCTGACAGTTATTGTCGTAAAAGGCAAGTCTCCAAGGGAAAAACACAGCAGAGTCCTCACCAGCAAGTCACCAAAGAAAACCATCAAAATGGTGAATAAATGTCAAAAGGGCATCAAGCCCCAGTCAGTAACCAGTGTTGTCTTCTCTGGAGTTCACTCTATTTTCTTGATTCTGTAAGCGGCTGCACTACTGTCCTCGTCTGAGGCAAGCATGGACTCGCTTACACAAAGCCAGCAGAACAGCCGTGGGCAGTGGGAGTGAGGGCAGGGGCCTGGATGCCTGGAGGGAGGTGTCTGACCTTCTAGAAGCATCTTACATCTTGATCTGATGGTGATCACACGGGCCTGTTTACCTTGTCAAAATTCACCAAGCCAAGCATTTATGATGTGTGGACCATCCTCTATGTACATCTACTGGAAAGTTTAAGCTCATTTAAAAAAAAAATACAGCACATATATATGGGCCAAAGATACCACAAAAAATATACATATAGAAAAGAAGAAATGTGCAAAATATGGTTTAACAGAGATGACCAATAACAAGGAAATGCCTAAAATATACAGTAAGCATCAGCTCATAAGAAAAAGCCAAATATCCAATAGAAAAGTGGACAGAAGACATGAATGGGCAAAAGAGGAAGAATGAATGCCAAGCAACCATGAGAAGATGCTCAAAGTCAGCGGAAGTCGGGGAAGTGCAAATCAGAACCACAGAGGGGTATGACTCCACCCCTCAGATCACAAAAATAGAAAAACATGAACAACACATAGCAGGTAGAGATGTGGAGAAAAGGTTCTCCGGTACACTGCTGGTGGGAATTCTGGCCTCTGAGGAAGCACAGTAGTGACTGCTATTACAGTGAAAATGGAATACCCTCCAGGTAGAATTCAAGACGACAGGAACTACACGAGACGAAGTACTGGTATTTTCAGAGACACTTGCTTTCTCTTCCTTGTCTTCAAGGTCCTGTGGGCTACGGGTTCCCGTAACAGGTCCCCTGGTGGCTTCTCCACCTGTTCATTCATCCTGGAAGAAGGGATCGCCCCAGACCGGGGTCTGCTCCCTCTGCTCTCCAGAGACGCTCTGTGGCCTCTCAAGATCCACAGGAGGTTTGGACCAGTGCAGTAGCCTTCTCTCCGGCCTGCTTACCCCACTCAGCGTGTCAGCAGGAGCTCCGCAGAACACAA
Organism: Spilogale gracilis; assembly: GCA_004023965.1. Lineage (NCBI taxonomy): Eukaryota > Metazoa > Chordata > Mammalia > Carnivora > Mephitidae > Spilogale > Spilogale gracilis. The sequence continues at coordinate 5,313 of PITA01016645.1, forward strand.
GTCTGACCGAGCCATCATGTCTCGGCTGTTCTTCAGTGCGACGTCCCTAGTGGGGGCTTCACACTCTGACCGCTGCCAGCCCTTGGGCCTCATCTCCCACCACCCTGAGCCCGTCCTCAGCTGCCTCTGCCCCTCTGCCCTGTCCTCACTCCCTGGACTCTACCAAGCTCTTGGTCTCTTGGTGGCCTTCACGCAACCTCTAGCACTCTTCCTTCACTTCCCTGGAGGCCCCTTCTCCCTCTGGCCAGTCCCCAGAGAGAGTACCCCATCCCCCCGCCTCACCCCTGTGACCCCTTGAGGCCCTTTCTTGGTCACAAGTAAATCATCATATAACCCCGTGTGGGAAGTCCGGTTCCCTCCGAGGCCCAGGCTGCAGCTCCTCAGAGCGGGGACCACACCTCTCCCACTGCAACAATGTGGCTGAGTGCCGGCTCCCATCAGGGGAGCGGGAGGTCCCAGCAGGTGGCATTTGCTATGGGGGGGGTGGGCTGCCAGCCTGATTCCGTGTCACCTGAAGCCACTGTCTGCCAGCAGCCCCAGGAGGACTGGAGGACATTGCCATGGCTATGGGACAATGCGGCAAAGGTGCAGCCCACCTCCTTTAACTTCCCTCCCTTCGGTCTTCGGCAGAGACCCTCTGCTGGAATGAGACATGCTAGGACTTTCCAGGAGCTCTCCGCCTAGCCTCGTGTGGGTGATTTGCGGATCCTGACCCTCCGGGTTTAGAAGGGGGGCTGGAATCACCTCTCCCCACCCAGGCAGGCCCTGAGCAGCGGAAGTAGGGGGGCCCACAGCCCCGGCACTGCAGTCCCCCATGCCTGCCGGAGCCCTGCCAATCCACCGTGGCAGCTTTACGACGGGGCAGCGGCCCTGGCGGAGAGGGAGCCCTGCTGAATGTCAATATCCTGGGCAATTAGGAGGGAGATATTTCAAGAATCATATATGCAAACAGTCGAAAGGCAAATGGTTTTAATAATGACTTATTAAAAGGTTTTTTCCTGGACTGAGAGTCCCATCGCACATAAAGCCCAAAGCACTTAGTGTAATGGATTTAAAGCATGTTCCCCGTGTGATTCTCCCGATGGCCGTGCTGACACGGGCACGCTCCCCGGGGGTTTCTGCTCTGGTTTCTCTCTCAGCAGCCCAGGATGCTCAGGGATGATGGCTGGGCGCTGAGCTCCCCTCGCCGCCTCTCCCCGGGGCCAGAAACAAATGCAACAGTGCAGAGCGGTAATGGCGCACGATAAACCCGCACCTCATCCCGACCAGCTCGCCTAATCCTTGCCCTGTGGGTAACATCTGACATGATTTTAATACCTCCTGTTCTTAATTTGAAAAGCAGATGAGAAAAACAGTTGAGATAATCTCTAAAAGCACAGCTAAACCCTAAGTCAACCTCACCTTATTTCCGCCATCCTCCACATTTTCTGCAGGTTAATAGCTCTTGAGGAAAACCTGCTCAGCTCACCTCGAGTGGGGATGGGCTCCCCAGAAGGGTGGGTCATGGGAGGGGAGCCCACAGCCTGGTATAGGAGACAGGCCTCTGGAGTGGGACACAGGAGCAAGACCCCAGGGTCTGGGGGCACCCAGGGTCCCAGGAAGACTCTCACTGGCCAATGAAGTGAGAGGACACACAGGGAACCAAGGTTGGCCAGGACAAGAAAGGAGCTAGTTCCCAGACTGAGAGTCAAGGCAGCAGCTTAGACAGAAAACGGGACGCAAGGAGGAGGAAGGCCAGACGTCTGCTGGGCTGCTATGCGCCGGGCCCTGCAGAGATCGGAGCCCCAGTTCCTCCCAGGCGGTGGAGGCTGGGTGACCCCAACTGCGAGGGCCCCCGGCACAACAGTGAGGAAGGGCTGGTCTGGGCGGTGCCTGGGAGCACAGAATCCAGGCCCCATCCCACACTGGCAGGAACCGAGGTCCAGATTCCTGGACCATGCACCCAGCTCTGCCTCCGAGACACAGCCCACCTCACCAGGCCGAGCTACACGAAGCCAGACAGGTTGTGCAAGAAGCGAATTCCTTAAAACACACACTGAAACCCAGACAAGTAGCCGAGTGCTCACCCTACCCCAGGCCAAAGAGGGAACTCTAAACCTAATTTAACTAAGGTTTGATGAAGTCAAGTTCAAGCCAGAAGCCTTCCAAAACCCCATCCCACCCAGTCCCTCAGCCTGTCCTGCCCTTCCAGAAGTACAGCCCAGCCCCCACCCCACCCCACACACCCAGCCCAGTGGGACCCCTCCTTGAGGAGGCTCCCCACCCAGCCCCAGGGCAACCATGGTGACCAACTAGGCAGAGGTGTCCCCCAAACATGAGAATTCCAGTTTTAAAACCAATAAAGTCCCAGACACACCAGGACGAGCTGGTGACCCTGCCAGCTCCCAGGGGTCTCTACAGCCAACAGCCACCCCTGTCCCTTTGGGAAGCCTCCTCCATGCACCCAGACAGAATGTTATCCCCAGGGCCTCCCTCTTTCTGACCACCTTCCTCCTCAACCCAGAACCACCAACGTACGGACCGAAGCTCTTCTGGGAAGCCAGGGCGGAGGGAGGACGGGGTACCAAGCAAGGATCTTTTCTTCCTGCAGGGACTTGACATGGCCCCTCTTACCTCGCAGCCTTTCCAAAACCAGGAAGCGGTACATCACAGAGACATATTTCGTTAAGCACACATGCATTTGAGGCCTCCTCACACCTGGTATTCCGCCCCTCACCCCCAAAGAGCAGCTTTTAGGAGTTAATGTATGATCCACGAGGCCAGTATTGCGAGGGGGCTCTCCTCCTGCATCAGCGCCCTGGGGAGCCAGCATTCAGCCCCAGGGCACATGAAGGCACTGGGGGGTAGGGGGACTTTGCTGGGAATAAAGAGCTCAAACAACCACCCTGTGCCCAGGACACAGCAGGGCATGTGCCTTTTCCAGAAGCCCTTCTTTCCCCGTCCCCACTGTGCAGGGCTGCATGGAGACACCTCCCAGGGGGCCAGCTGCCAGCTGTCGTGTTCCCCTGTGTCCTTTCCTCAGGGACATTCCGGGCTGAGCATCCTCCTTTCTCCTCTTCCCCTCCCCATGTCCACCTTTTTAAAAAGAGAGCAGTAGGGAATGAGAGAAGCAGAAAGCGCCAACCCACACTTGCCTTCTGCTTGGGGTCAGAGTCCTCAGAGAGAGAAGCACAAGCGAAGCGTCCCCAGGACGCAGTGAGAGATGCCGACCATCCCAGCACATCCTGGCAGGAGGCTGAGCAGAGGCAGGGGCCGGAGCTGTCACCACCCACTTTGCAAAGTTCCACTAATGCCCCTGTCCCTGGCAGGAGGCTGGAGACGATGGGCTGGAGGGACCTCCTCACTGACCTTGTCCTTTCCGACCTAGCCTGCAGCGGGGCCGCCAGCCGTCCTCGCCTAGGACCCCGAGGCTCAGCTGCCAACAGACTTGCTCCCATCCTCTGGACTCTCAGTCTGCCACCTGTCCCGCCCTCACCACTCACACTGGTCCCTCCCACTTCCAGCGTCTCTCACAGCTGATGTCCCTTTCTCTTGCTCTTGTCCTTCATCATTCCCCAGTTTAGTGGGATTCAGAAGAGGCAGCATGAACCCCCCCTGTCCAGTCCCACGTCTGAAGCTGGAAGTCCTTCCCATTTATACGAAGTCCTTCGTCAACAGTGACAACTCCAGGACTTCTCTAAAAGGGTCTGAGGGACAGCAATTCGGGTGGTGGGGACGGAGGTTGCCGAGGGGGCTTGCCCTAACGCCACCCTTGCCCTACTACATTTAGGCCTTCCACCAGGCAGGGGCCAGGAGGCCACAGAGGACCTCTCAGACTGCGTAATTTGAAAAGCATTATTTTAAGGAACTATTACAAAAATATAAGCCGGAAGTTTGAAGAAACCAGTAAAATAGCAAAGTATTCCGGAGCTGACACCAGCTCAGTGATGCCGCGGTCCAGGGTAGCTGGGGGACTGGAGAGAAGGCCAGGCAGCACAGTGGGGGTTCTTCCAGAGCCCAGGCGAAGCTCAGGAGGTGTTTATTAGGGAACAACATTGTGAGCCCGTGGAAAGTGAAGTGGCACCAGGTCACGGGCCCAACAGAGCCCATCCGTCTGGCCATGCGCAGAGTTCGGGGCGGGGGGGTCGGAGACCTCGCCATCCCCCGGGGTGCGCTGCACACCGGAGACAAGACGGGTGTCGGCCACATGCAACCCTGCAGGTGGACAGGTGGGAGCCACGTGCTGACCACGCCCCACCACTGGGCAGCCATTCTCCCTGGAGGGAGAGGAAGGGGAGGGGAGGAGGGCACAGAGTCCCTCACCTGCCTCCCCCCGCACTCTACCTCCGACTGCAGATAGCAGGAAGCCCCGGGGGTCGCGCAACACTGAGTGGCCTAGAGAAGGACGGGGCCAGTGTGGGGCACCTGCGGCGGTCAGCCCCACGCCACAGCCAATAAAGCAGGGCCCGCCCTCCGCACCCCGGCACCTTCCCTCCCTCATTACTGTCGTTGGTACATGGAGGAGATTGGGGAGCCTGAGGGATATTACAGGAGGCCGAAGCACGAAGTGCACATGCACACATGTCCTACAGACTCACGTGGCACACATGCACACACTCATGCACAAGCCACACACACTTTGTTGCTACCATGCTTTTCCAGCTTTCTTAAGTGTCTGCAGGTGCTGGTCCATTTAAGTACTCTACCACTTCTTCAATTAATTTTCCTAACATCTATTTTTCCAGAAAATTCTCTCTCCAGCCAGTTTCAAACTCCTCATGTAGAGCTCTAAGAATTATTCTCTTCCCACTCTGGTTTCTCTGAGCCTATTTTCAGGGACACACATATGTTTTCTTGTATTTTCCTTGATCAGCTGGCTACTTAATTTATTCTACTTTTCTAAAAAGTCAGCCTTTGGTGCTCATTTATCAATTCGATTATGTTCTGTTTTCTAAGCAGTTACTTCCAGTATTATCCCCTCTTCCTGTTTCCTTGGGTTTGGTTTTTTCTTTTGAAAATTTTCTTTAATTAATTTCCTTTGACAATTTCAAAACTATAAACTTATTTTCTCAGGATAGAGCAAGCTACAGCGAACAAGCCCGCACATGTAACCGTCCTCTTTTATTCTTTTCTAAATATTTTGTCATTGCTGACTTGATTTTTCTTTTATCCATGAGATGATTGTTTTAATTTTGCAAGAAGTCGCTGTTCTGTTTCTAATTTGTTCTTTCATTTGTATTTTCATTCCATGGCAGTTAGTGAGCTGTCTATAGGATGTCGGCCATGTAGGATTTACAGGGGGCCCCCTGTCTGCTGGGTACGGTTATGAGACAGACTTATAGATTCATCTCCTATTATTCACTTGCCTGATGCCCTTCTGCGGTGGCTGACTTTTTGGGCACTCAGTGCAGAGACCGGTGGGCAGGGCTAGAGGTGGGGCAAGGAGGAGCACCTGTGGCAGGGGCATTTGCCTGTCCACAGGGAAGGGAAGGCCAGACGTTGCCTTTCTAAATACTGAACCCCTGCACAGGATTTGGGGGGGGGGCCTGGATTCTGGAGCCTGGCCATTGGGACCTCAAACTCCCCATGGAGGCATCAGCCCCACTGAGCAAGGAAGGGAAAAGCAGGACCGGCCGCACCCTACCCCACCCCTGGGTCCACATTTGGCAGAGGCCTCTGACACCCTGCTGGAGCTGCCAGACTCTGGGTGGACAGACGCAGCCTGAGCAGGGGCACGCATGTGGCGGGCAGCAAAGGGCCAGGGCCAGCAAGGGTAGTCGTGAGGCTTCATTGAAGAACGAAATCTGGTCTCAGACATGCGACAGATCCTGGCCGGGGGTCATCCAGATGAACTTGACATGACCTGCTCTCTGCGTAGCGCGGAGTTATTAATAAGCGACGAGCCCACTTCCCTTTGGTCCACGCGGCCCATCAAGAACTAAGACACGACGGCATTTGCGACCGTTTGTCCCTGTCGCTCTTCTGCAGAATAAACATCGCGATCACAGTGCACACGCTTGTAGGAAGACCTTGGCCTTACTGTGGGTGGCCACCTGAGTGTAAGGCACGGAGCTCGCGCGAAGTGCGTTCTCCTGGGGCGAGCGCACGCGGGCCGGGAAACGCCGAGCCGGGGAACGCCGCACCGGGGAAGGCCGCGCCGGGAAAGGCCGCGCCGGGGAACGCCGGACCGGGGAAGGCCGCGCCGGGGAACGCCGGACCGGGGAACGCCGGGCCGGGGGTCGCGGCAAGGCTTCCGTCCTGCTGGGCGGCCACACGCGGCACCACTAGCGGAAGGAAGTGTGCGCTTCCCGGGACTCCGACCCCCGCGGCCCTCCTCTGGTCCACACCTCCCGCCCACTACTGCGGCCCCGGTTTCGGTTGAGGACGCATCGCTGGTCGCTCCACATGGGAGGGAGTCCGAGGAAGAACCGGCAGAGCGCACAGCACGCTGGGCTCAGGCCCGGGAGGCTCGCCCCGTCGGCGCCGCCGCTTCGGACGGGCCCAGGTCCCCGCACACCTTCCTCGGCCGCTCCGGGTCCTGCCAGCGCCCCTCCCAGCCCCCGCGGCCCCTCCCCGCGCCGGACCAACGGACGCCCACGCCGCACGCACGCACGTACGCACGCCCAGGCCGCACGTCGCCACGCACACTGCACACACATACATACACGGCACACGTCCTCCACAACAGGCCACACGCCCCCACACAGGTCATACACGCGCACGCACGCACGCGCCGCACGCCCCACGCACACGCCCACGCCGCATGCACACACTACACACACACGCCACACACACACACAGGCCGCACGTCCCCCACACGCCACGTGCCCTCCATACACTCCGCACGCGCGCACACATGCCCCCACACAGGCCACACAGAGGACACGCACACCACATACATGCCACATACACACACCACACTTCACACACACCACGCGGCCCCCACTCACGCCCCACGCACGTGCACAGCACTCACCACATACACACACATGCCACACACTACACACACACGCATACCACACGCTGCTACACACACGCCACATGCACATACCACTTGCCACACACACGCCCACACCACGTGCACACCACATATACACACCTCAACGGGCGGGGGGAGAGCACGTGATCCCACCTGGCCAATCACAGAGCGTCACCTTCCTGTGCTCTGGGATTGGGCCAGGCTGGGCACGTGACCCGGCAGAGCCCCACCCCTGCCGCCGGGTCCTACGCGGAAATGAGACTCCCGAGATGGTCTCTCATCGTCGGGATTGTGGCCGGTCATGCGTCGAGCTACTGGTGGCCTCCCCGTGACCAGAGAGCCTGCGAGGACAGTCCAACCGACCGGCTGAGGGACAGGGACAGAAAGGGAAAAGCATCCTTTTGTTCGAAGCCAGTTCCCCATGCCGAGTTCACACACACAGGTGCATGTGTGTAACGTCCGTCCGTGGGGGGATGCGGCGTGCGGGCGTGGGGATGAGACGCGTGTGTGGGGGCGGCTAAGGCACCCCGCCTGGGGACACTGTGCGGGTCCCAGGCCCCCGGGGAGCCAGCCGCGCTCCGTGCGGCCGAGCAGAGCGGTGCTTCCGCACACTCCGGGCCGAGGACCGAGAGCGTGGGGACGCGCAGGGCAGTGGCTCGGGGGTCCTTTGCCCCGAGTGACTGTCGCGGGGAACAGCGCCCAGCGGCCGCCGGGGCCCCAAACTGCACCGGTGAGACAGGCAGGACCTGCAAGTTGTTGTCACATCCCGGAGTCCTCCTCGGGCTCTGGGCTTCAAACCGGCGCCTTCCCGACACCTGTGTTGGACCTGCTTGGAGCGAGCGCTGATTAATGCCACACTTCGCGTCCCCGCCCCCCCGGATTAGGGGCCCTTAGATCTCCCTCCAGCCCGCGGTGCCGGCGCCTTCGCACCATCCGTCAGCGATGAAACCACCGAGGTGGCACTACGAGGAGACAGGACATCCTGGAGCTTGGCCACAGAAGGATCCCTGGGACTCCAATAAGGAAAGAACCAGGCTGCGGAGAGAGGGAATGGGAAAGAGAAGCTGCTTCCAGAAGGAACAGATTTGTGCATGTGCTTTGATCCTGCTCTGATTTTTATTTGTTTTAGCCACATCCTTTTCACTGCACCACTCAGCTCAAGGTGCTTTAAATTAGATGGAGCTGGGAAACCCTTACCCCGCAACCCCACCCCTTCCCTGCACACAGGCTGTGGCCTTCAGTCAGTGTGAGATGGATAAGCACGCCATGCTCAAATGTAACTGGAAGAGATTGAGGCAAATAAATAAACTCAAAAGCACCACATGCATTTGGAACGCCCTTTGCCATGGTTTCCTAACATGCCTGCAGACGGCTAAGTCTCAAGGCAAACAAAAAGTGGCAGTATTTACCCAGCTTTGAATCCGGGCTCGGTAAGAGCCTCTGACTCATAAATTGCAGCTGACTGAGTTTGCACACAGATCAGTCTGTTATCACACATCTGTTTTCCCTTCTCTGCATCGCTTCATTTCCTGGATTCATTGTCCCTCCTTCTCCCTGTCTTTAGTGGGCCCATCCAGTTGCCACAGTGTCCTGAGGACAGAGAGATGGGGAAGTGAGAAGTGAGCCTAGGACATTTGATCAAAAAAGCAAATGAGTACCAGCCTGGCCAGTCCATTGGGCTCAGCCATCAGGAGGGACCGGTCTACTGACAGCTTCCTCCCTGGTGCTCTAGGTAAAGAGGCGAATGCCTTGGCGCACCTGTCAGGGAAGCCCTGAAGTGAATCTCTTATCTTTACAACCTTTCTCTGCCAACCTCATCCCTGCGATCGGTCATCTGGCTTTGGAATCCTCACCTACCCTCCAGGAGCCATCTTGTCCATTTCGGCCTCAGGGAAATTCGCACCTCAGCTCTGTCCCTGCACTGCCTGGTGCCGCTGGGACAGCCTCAAGGCCATCGGCCCCAGCACGGAGAGGAGGCTTCCATGGCACCAAGGTGATGAAAGCTTCTGGAGCACTAGGTACCCCATAGCTAAAGGCTCTAAATAATACCCATTCTTGGTGATGTACAGGAAGACCCCTTAACTGAGTATGTACAGTTATAAATAATACCCTAATCACGTTTTTCTCATGATTCCATTAGCGTCACATGATTAACTGTGCACTCGCCATGCCTCTGACAAAGTTCCCACAGCCTGAGGCTCCAGAGATGTATGTGTCTCTCCTTGCCCTCTCGGACCCTCTTTGGCTGCTCACTGTGCACTCTCCCTGCCTGTGACATCACCCCACTTTCCTGGTAGGAAATCAACCTCTCCCTTGTTGCCTCTGGTCTGTTGGGAGTATACTGGTCAGGGTTCTCCAGAGACCCAAGAGGACATATAGAGAGAGTGATTTATTTTAAGGAATTGGCTCACACAATTGTGGAAGAACAAGTCCAAAATCCATAGGGTAGACCAGCAGGCTGGAGACCCAGAGAAGGGGTGCAGCTGAGTCCCAAAGGCTGGCTGCTGGCAGAATTCCTTTTTGCTTAGGGGAGGTCAGTCTTTGTTCTGTTCAGGGGTCCAGCTAACTGGATGAGGCCCACCCACACTATGGAAGGCAGTCTGCTTTACCCAGAAGTGCACAGATTTAAATGTTCATCTCATCCAAAAACACCTTTATGGAAACATCTAGATTAATATTTGACCAACTGTCCGGGCACCACGGCCCAGCCTAGTTGACACATAAAATTGGCCATGACGGGATAATTCCAGGTAAAAACTTCCATTACAGAAGTGGCGGGGTGCTGCACGCACCCTCACAAGAGCCCTAAGACTTGAAGGGCAGCTGTGGGGGTCCACACTCTCCCCTAATGCTGTGCTACAGCGCTTCCTGCCTCCTGCTTCCTGACCTCTAGAGCCCCCTCGATGTCTATTCATTCCACACCTGACACCCAGTCCTCAGTGGATTCTGAGAGCACCTCACCTCTCTCCTCCGACAGACATACTCAATATCCTTCCAATAAAACCACCAGGGATGGAACCCAGTACTTGAAGGTAATTCTTAGAATTATTTTCCATTTTTTCCTTCGCATCTCTTTTGAATTTATTCTTCTTAGGTCAATTCTGCTAATTTACACTTACCAAGAAAATCACCCATCTCATCTGAGGTATTGGGATACAGTTTGGGGCAGGGACGGTAGTGCTCATAAATATGCCACCTGCTCCCCACCCTGCCCACGCCCTTGCAGGGTCACGTGACTGGTCTGGCCAATGGCCTTTGAGCAGGGGCCAAAATGTAGAAGAGCCCATGTGTCATTCTCCAGGTGTCTCTTCCCTGCTATCATGTCCCAGGTGGTAGAATCTCAGGACAGCATGGGTCTTTGGCTTTCTGGGCAGAGCAGTCCCTGCTGGCCTGCAGAGACATAGGCAGCCTGAGGAAGAAATGTATCTGTGTGGTGCTGAACCTCTAAGACACTATTGTTGGTTCTACCTTGTTCCTAATATCAGTTGTATATCTTGACTAAAGATATCCTGTCCTCCTTAAGAATACAAAAATATTCTCCTTTACCTACTGAAAATATTCAGTCTTCCTCTCTTACACCAGCTCTTTAATCCAACTGGAATTTATGTATGGAATAGGGGGGTATTATTTTCAGGTAACATTTCCCCCTGTAGATAACCAGTTATCCAAAATCCTATATTCAATTTTCCTTACTCATTTGAAATGCCACCCTTATCAAATGCTAAATTCCTCTATATCAAGGATTCTATCTCCGGGCTCTCTACATTGGGGACTATGAACTAACTAGAATCACCAGGTTGTTGGATATGTTTAGGGAAGTTGCTTGTCACCCAGGCACACTCAAATCAGTGTCTACTCCGGACACACAGTACAGAAGGGCCAGCAGCCTTACTCTAGGTGGACGTGTCTAGGAAGGATGAAGTCATCAAAGCCTTGCAGCAAATGAACTAGAGCTTGGGACTCCCGTGAGCTAAAGTCCTCCTAAGGAGAGTCAAAGGGCTAGGCCAAATCCACTGGAAGAACAAGAAGTGAGAGTTTTCTGATGACGAGTGCAGAAGAGGGCAGCGACACAAGGTCCTCAGGAGCCTATCCGCCCCCGGAGGCACCCAGCTCCGGGATGGAGACAGAGTCTTAGAGGCAGCATTCTTGATGCCAGGACAGGCCTTGAGACCGGGGAGGTAGAAAAGGCCAGCTAAGACTCACTCTGCTCTCGGGCACCTCCTGGATCCTCATGGGGACCTGGGCCCTGGTCCAGCTTGCAGGCCCGGGCACAGGGAAACACCAGCAACTGCAGCCGTGGTCCTCCTGTACCAAAGGAACAATCCAATCTAGCTGCTCAAAACATTGAGGATTGACCACCTAGCTCTTCCTGGTTCTGTCTTCTCTTTGTTAGACCATAATTCCTTCTGACTACAGAACTGGAAGAGCCCCTGTTGGAAGAGGCAGCAGAAATGGGGATAGTGCCCTGGGGTTTCTACCTCTCTGAGTTCCTGGGAGTTTCCTGCTAAGATGGCTGGTCTCCCCCCATTCCAGCTCACACCGCCCAGAAGGCATCTTGCTCTGCTAAATCCAGGGCCAACTCCAGCCCAGGCAGCCTTGAGTGGCATTGATAAGATGTGGTTTCAGGCTCTACTTCTTCCTTCTCTCCCTGGCTGTAGCACCTTCTACTGGCTGGGTCATCTCGGACAGGATACACCGACCATTTGCACCCAAGCCATCAAGCCCATCATAGGCCCAGGAACCTGGACAGCTGGCTGCTTGGGTTCCCCCACACAGTCAAGCAGAGAACACACACCTCCCATCCATCCGCCTCCCTCTGCACACAGCCTTCCCACTGAGGGCTGGGTCCATGAGAAGCCTTAACGTCCCAAGTCATCTGTCATTCCAGCCAGCCAAAAGAACCACCAAGAAAGGGAAGCTCTTGCCAGCATTGGAGGTGGGAAGTGATGAGATCCAAACTGTATTTCAGGGAAATATGCTGTCCAAGAAAGGATCTGGACCAAGTTGGGTAATTGATTTGCTTGAGATCTCAGAAGACAAAGGGTTCTGGAAAGTCTAAGCACTGGTTTGCAGGAAGGTTCAGATTTCAACCTCAGGGGCGCCTGGGTGGCTCCGTGGGTTAAAGCCTCTGCCTTCAGCTCAGGTCATGATCTCAGGGTCCTGGGATCAAGGCCCGCATTGGGCTCTCTGCTCAGTAGGGAGCCTGCTTCCTCCTCTCTCTCTGCCTGCCTCTCTGCGTATTTGTGATCTCTCTCTGTGTGTCAAATAAATAAATAAAATCTTTTTAAAAAATTTCATGGAGCACTGGGTGTGGGGCATAAACAATGAATCTTGGAACACTGAAAAAATAAAATTAAATTAAAAAGAAAAAATATATTTGACTTTTAAGTACATAAGATACATGTTATCTTTTATCATGGTTAAAATTTAAGTTCTAAAATGAAAAAAAAAAGATATAAATGACTACATTTGTATCACCAGTTCTGGAAAATTACTATTTAAAGTAAATAATCCCATCCCAGAAATCAAACTGGAATGATCTAAGACAACTATTCAAAAAGTTAAATGTCAGGTGACTAGAGAATGTCTTCCTCTAAGCTAAATCTAAAATAAAGCTAATTTTCTATCTTAAAAAGAAAAAAAGATTTCAACCTCAGCTCTGCCTCTGAGCTGCAAGACCTCCAACAACTAGCCAACCTTCTCCCACCACTAGTTGCTTCTCCTGGATAATAGTGGTGAATGCCAATGGGAGCCAGGTGACACGGGGCCTTGACCCTGAGTGGGTGGGCCAAGCCCGATACATGATAGGCACTCAGTCAGTGGCATTCCACGTGTGGGCAGAAGGTGAGGCCCATCATGGGTGTTTCCTGCCACTCCTGTGTAGAGGGGTGCCACTGTGGGAGCAGTCCGTGTCAAATGCAGTAAGCACGGAGGCCCTCTCCACTTATCCCAGCTTCCCAAGAACTAGAGGGTCCCTTCTCTTTGATTTTAAAAGACCTCAGTCGAAAGAATCATGTGCTGTGCAAACTCCACTGCAAAGCCCTCCAGAAGCTGTTGATCTAGGGTTGAACAAGAGAAAGAAAGGCCTCTCTTGTCTGCAGTAAGAGTCCACTGTGTCCCCAACATGCTGAGTGAAGGCCCATCACATCCACCCACCACGAGAGTCCGCAGTGCTCTAGAGCTTGCTTTCCTCAGCCTGGATCATTACAGACATGTGTCGGCACAGGACCCTGGCCAGACTGCCACGACCCTACTGGAGACCCTCATTAACCCTGGGATGCAGGGGGTACTCAGCCAGCCCAGAGCTGCCTCTGAGGCTTGGTGTGCCGGCATGCAGAGACAGAGAAATGTGGGAGCAATGAGGCAGCGGGAACGTCAGCGGGTGCTGTGCAGGCCGCCCCCCTGCCCGGCAACACAGGAGGGTGCCCGCTGCCAGGCCGGTGCTGCCGGAGCCGGGACAGACGCCGCCCCTTGCCTTGGCCGCGGGAAGCCATAGAGAAGAATTTGGGAATCACTGCCCGGACCCGCGCCCCTCTCCAACTCTCTCCCAAGCATGGCTATTAAAACCCCTTCTGGCCTCCAGATGCACGCCTGCAAGCCATTTCCCTTTTGTTATTTCAAGCTCGGGGCCTTGATCTTTTGCCACTTTGGAAGAAGCGGAGAAACAAAGAGGTCTGGTGCAGTTGCTTACGAGCAAAGCGGGCTTTCCAGCTCAGGCCGGCATGCACACTCACGGTGCCGGTCAGTGAGCTCCGCCGTGCTCCCGAGAGCACTCAGCATCTCTGCCCTGCAGCCTGCAGACCTGGGCTCACCAGAGGGAGCGGGTCCACCCTGTTGTCTCCCTTCTTGCAGTGGCCGCTAGAGGACAAGAGGTAAAAGGTGAGGCTTCTGATGTCAGCAGCAGCCCAGAACAGCTGGGGCACAAAATGCTATGCAGCCCTGCGTGTGACCCTTCCACAGCATTTTGGGAAGAGCACTCATTGACGAGTCCGCCTGAGCAGGGCCTGTGTTTGTCTTGTTGGCTGTCTGGACCCTGGCTCTGAACACGAGCTGGGCCCAGAAGGGGACCCAGCAGACACCTGCTGAGTGATGGAAGTCCCAGCCGTGCCGTGGGAAGCCCGAGTTACCCTGGACATCTCATCCTTTCCTTCCTCATTATTCATGCTCTCAGTAAGCACACTCAGTGGCTGCCCTGTGCCCGGCCGGTGATTAGGAGATGAGGGCTGTGTCTGCCTCTGATGGCAGGACACAGGGGGCATCTCACCCCAACAGAGGACCAGGCCAGGCTTCTTGCAGGCTGACATGCAACCCTGGCTGAGCCTGAAGGATGGAGGGAAGTTTCTCGACAAAGTGAAGGAAGAGGAAAGACCAGTACAGGTGGAGGATAGAGCCTGAGGGCACCTGGACACACAGGGAGTGGTACCACTCGGGGACTGGAATAGGGGCCCGTGTAGTCAGAGCACGATCTGTGAATATGCAGGAAGGAAGACGTGTTGAAGGGGCAGCAGAGGCCCAGACCCCACGATGTATTCCCAGGGGTCCCAGGAGTGACAAGAAGCTTACAGCAGGAGGTGCAACTCACCTGCACAGTGTGAGGCGCACGCTAGATGGGGACCTCCAGGTGGGCAGCCAGTGCAGAGGCCACTGTCTGGAACAGCCCTGAGGGCCTGCAGCAGATGGCAGGTGGAGGCGGCTCTGAGAATCAGCGGGATTCAGGTTACACAGGGACAAGTGACAGCCACGCCGTCAGCTCCCTCCATACCAAGTTGCAGAGCAGGCGGGGGAAGGGCTCAGCATGGTTTGTTCAGGAAGCAACTGAAACAGGTGTGAGGGTGCCAGGCAGAGATGATGTGTAGAAATCAGGAGGGTAGCCTGGGCTGGAGGCTGGGATCTGAAGCCAAACGAATGTGGGGAAGTAGAGGCTGGGGATGGAGGGAGTCCAGAGAAGCATCCGTAGCCAAGGGTGGGGCCAAGAAATGGAAAAGTGGGCAGAATGTCAGGTGGGGGTCTTGGGAATGGTTTGGCCCACCGTAGGGAAATATAGTCACCTATTCAGGCCCCCTGATCCTGGAGGAAGGTCCCAAGACATATGGACAAAGATTCCACCCTCATCATAGACTGGTCCCCACAAACATTCTCCCCTACTTTGGTCCCTGACAACTTGCTCCTCATCCCACATTTTCCTGGTCCTGGGGCCTCGGGCTGTGGCCACATCTTCCTGATCCTATATAAATGGGAGCCTGTGCAAATAAGTCCACAGAAAATACCTTTCTTTCTACATGTCTTTGTTTTCCACAAGATGCCACTACTCACGGATCAAAAGAGGACAGAGCATTGGGCTGGAGAGTGAAAGGTCTGGGTCAATTTCAACTCTGCCTCTAGGTCAGCAGTGACATCTCTTGGCCTCACTCACTCTCCTGGGTGATTGATAGAATGCCCGAGTCCCTCCACAGAGGGTCACACAGGTATCAGTTGGGTACAAAGAGGAATGTTTTATTCATGGTCAGCATAATGTGAACATAAAAAATCATATCATTATTACTGTCATCACCACCACTGTCATTGCATCATCACGACTGTCACCACCACCATCATCATCACCACCATCATCACTATCATCACCACCATCCCCATGATCACCATTATCACCCCTATCACTGCATTACCATCAACATCATCACCACCACCACCACCATCATCACCATCTTCACCCACCATCATCACCATCATCACCATCATCATCATACTCATCACCACCACCACTACCACCATCATTATGAACTTTTCCACCATCACATCACCATCATCACCATGATCATCACCATCATCAGCACCATCATCACCATCATCATCACCATCACCATCATCATCACCATCATCATCACCATCACCATCATCACCATCATCATCACCATCATCACCATCATCATCACCATCATCACCATCACCACCACCACCACCATCACCATCATCATCATCATCATCACCATCATCATCACCATCATCACCATCATCACCATCATCAGCACCATCATCATCACCATCATCACCATCATCATCACCATCACCACCATCACCACCATCACCACCATCACCACCATCATCACCACCATCATCACCATGATCATCACCATCATCATCACCATCATCACCACCATCACCATCATCACCATCATCATCACCATCAGCACCATCATCATCACCATCATCACCATCATCACCACCATCACCACGTGGCATCACCATCACCATCACCACCATCACCACCATCATCACCATCATCACCATCACCATCACCATCATCACCATAATCATCAACATCACCATAATCATCAACATCATCAACACCATCATCCGTCCTGTACTTGAAGTCTTGCTATCCCACCATCTCATCCTGCCAAGTCATCTTCCTGTGACAGAAAACACATACAACCATCTGAGTCAGCCCACCCCATTTATAGACAATTTTGCTAACAGAAAGTTCTTTGCCTTTCTGTTTGCTTATGTGACTTGTAATCAGTCTCATGTTCCCATCAATTAAAAAAAAAAATCAACATCCCTCTTTCATGTGACATTTCTTCAAATATTTTAGGACAATCATTATGTATCCCCCGGTCCTTTTTATCCCAAACCAAATAGTTTCTTCAACCAGTTTGTTTCATTTTTAAACATTTTCATTATGAAATTAATACACGTTCATAATAAAAAGCTTAGCAAAGAGAGCCAGGCCCCCAAGAGAAAAACAGTTACTGGGGCACCTGGCTGGATCAGTCTGTGGATCACATGACTCTTGATCTCAGGGTTATGATTTCAAGGCTCACGATGGGTGTAGAGATAACTTAAAATCTTTTTTAGAAAGTTACTTGTAAATCACAATCCCACCATTTTGAGATAATTACTCTTAGTGTTTTTGTTCATATATTCATATATATATATGTAAGATTCATCTTATGGCTTCTCGTTTTCATGGAATGTGTCAGCCACATGTTCATTTAATGTCCCTCTAAAATGACATCCTTTTCCTCTTTCCAAAACCTCTGACAGCCTCCCCTGTTCTTATTCTCAGCTAAGAAGTCATTGGAAGAGAACTTCCACACCCTCCACACCCCACATGCCCGCCTCACCGGCGAATGCATCCATACCCTGGGCCTTTCCCCCATCCATGCTCTTCCCCCTGGCCAGCCCCAGCCGGGGCCCAAGAGCCCTCAGCACACCTCTCCAGGGACTGTCTCCTGATAGGTGCCCTCTCTCCCCTTCAGTCCTTCCCATTACTGTCACTCCATGAAATCACGAGTGGGTTTTCCCTCTCTGACCCTCTTCCTCCACCAGCACCCCCAGTCCATTGCTTCACGCCTCTTTACAGCAAGTGCCTTGGACAGTTGTCAGTGCTCGAGGTCTCCAATACTGTCCATCACTACAATCAGACCTTGTCCCCTCCACACACACACACAGCTCTTCTCAACATCACCAGATTAGCTGTTCACAAATCACTGGATTTGTGAGTGATTAATAATCATTAATGATTCCTGGCTTCACTATAAAGATGAGGAACAGGAACCCAGAACAATGCCAGCATTTGAATCTACCACTGCCTCCTTGAAGTAAAGCCAAGGTGAGGGGGAATGAGGGAGAAGGGCAAGGGTGGCCGACCTCACACCCTCTCTGCCACCCCGTCTCCACCTGGCTCCCTTTGTGAGCTGTGAGTGCAGAGTGGTGTACATCGTAACATACAAAATCCCAGTCTTATGATTTTTCAAACACACGCCTGCACAGGAGAGAGAAGAGGGGAAAGAAGGTCCTAACACCCCAGTCCAGCCTTATCACCTACATTCGAACCAACCGACCATACCAGTTAACAGTTCCAAGCCTGAGTTTCCCCAAATGGTTATCATGAGAATCAAAAGAGACACTAAGACTGCCTGGTACAGAGCTCGCCCCCAGAAGGGCCTTACAAATGTGCTTGTCCCTGTGGGCTCTGCCCTCTCACTGCACAGGAGGATGAAGGGGGATCCTGGGGAAAGCAGTATCTGCTGCTGGGATCACTTTGGAGGACTGGGATTGCCCTTGGCTGAGCCCCCAGAGGGCAGGACCACAGGTGAGTGGGAACTCTGTAAGGGCCCCAGCAACGAGCCAAAACTGACCTGGGCAGAGCCTTCCCGTGACCCTTCTCCAGGGGCCCAATCAACCTCCAATGCATGCTAACTCAGCCTCTTAAAATGGGAGCAGACTCACCCAGGAGAGGAAGGAAAACCTGGGTGAGGAAGGGCAGGCTCCAGCATGGGAAGGGAAGGGAGGACAGGGGCTGGAGGGCTGTCTTTTGGTCCAGTCCTGCCACTAGTCACCATGGGTCTATTTGCCCACCTGGGCCTTGCCTCCTGATCTCTGCTATCAGGCCAGGCCAGACACTGTCCCATAGACCAGAAGTTGTATGCATGTGCGTGAGTGCATGGGGAGGGGGGAGGGTATGTACACACACACACACGCACACACACACACCCCAGGAGGACCCCCACAGGGGAATCCCCACACTGAAAATCGAACATCAGATTCACCGGCCCAGTCACTGTGGGTGGGGCAGGGGTCCCCGGAGAGCAGATGCTACCCCAGAGCCAGTAGGGACTGCTGCAGGGCGGTGGGGACACCCTGACTTCTCCTTCGCTCCCCTTGAGTAAGAGAGTCTGCAGGACCTTTCCAAACCCTGCTGATTGAAGAATAGCCGACAGGGGCCCAGGGTGCAGATCAAAGCCACGAGTTAGCACGGCAGGAACAGTTCCTGATAGGTCAGATCTCAAAGTTGGACATTTAATTAATGAATCCCTCCACGTAAAAATAAACAGAGCAATGACCCAGCTCAGCGTCCCGACCACAAGGGAGGTTGGGCAGGAGCTGCAATCTGTCCCACACAAGGCGAGGCGAGGAATGTGTGTGGGTCTGCATGTGTGTGCGAGTGCGTGTTTGTGTAAGTAAGAACATCGATGTGTGTGTGAAATGTGTTTTAACATTAAGCACTCGGACCCTCCATTTTCCTTGGGAGGCAGAATCTCTCCGAGTGAAAATCAGAATCAGCTCCATGCACCACGATGACTTGAGAGTCCAAGTCTGATTCAAGCAAGCCTCCTGCCTCCCCCCACTGGGGGCTTAGGGGACCCCTGTGGATTCGGAGCAGCTTCTGCGGCCTTGGTCTTTTTAGAAGGAGCTAACCATTATGCCGTCAAGTACAAACCATGAATGGTATATGTTTCCATTTGAACCTCCCGAGTCTAAGAGGGTATTTCATTCCATGAAAAACCACTGAAATCATGCAGAATTCTGAGGAAACAGTCTATTGATTCATGTCAGTCCTTCCTGAACCTCTGACGAGACGAGAATTCTTTCCCGATGCGTCTGCAGCTCCAAAGCTGGATGGATGTTTTGATGAAGCAAGAGCTTTGATGTGAGAGAGCTGCCATCGTTTGGACGAACAGATGTGCCTGCCCATGAATGGGCCAAGGAGATTTTCCATTGGTCAGCCTTGACAAGCTCCAGGGGCTGAGGCGGGGTCTTGCTCCGTCCTGGACTGCCAGAGGATAATGCACATTTATCAAGATACCATACGTTCTCATACAAACCACAACCCAAAACACCGTCTCTCTTATTCACTTAGAGAAAAAAATGAAGATAAAAATCAAAGACTCTGGGGGCGCCTGGTGGCTCAGTTGGTTAAGCGACTGTCTTCGGCTCAGGTCGTGATCCCGGAGACCCGGGATCGAGTCCCACATCGGGCTCCCTGCTCGGCGGGAAGCCTGCTTCTCCCTCTCTCACTCCCCCTGCTTGTGTTCCCTCTCTCACTGTGTTTCTCTCTGTCAAATAAATAAAATCTTAAAAAAAAAAAATCAAAGACTCTGAAATCAGGAAAAGCCACAGCCCCATGGTGGGTGCTCTGGAGGAAACCGGCTGAGGGCGTGTGGAGAAGGCTCCCGGCAAGACCCCAGGGCCTAGACTGTGGGAGGCGTGATGGGGCTCAGGCGTACAGAGAGGATTTTTGGCTTTCACTGATCTGGGGCAAAAGGGAAACCCATATGAAACTGCTCACTCCGAGATGAGCAAATACAAGAAACCCATCATCTTAACCTATGAAAAAATTCAAAATGAAAAAATTAAAATATAGCAAGAAAGCAGATGATGAGACTTCAAAACACTTAACTGCCTCATAGTCTCAATTAAATGAAAGAAAACATGCAAAAATATGTACATCAAAAAAATAGGTATATCTAGTACCTTTTTTCAAGTCCCTATATATACAAATGTGTAGTCACTGGGCTATAAACACTGTGCTTATATTAGCTTACTTAATCCTCAAGTATTATTTCCATTTTACAGATCGGGAAACTCAGGGCCAAAGAAATTAACTGATAATTATTAAAAAAATAAACATAAATGGGACATATTCAATGTTCCTGTTTCTATTTGCTGTATAACCAGTTGCCTCAAAGCTTATTGGTATAAAAGCCATTTTATTCTGTAGGTCAGGAATCAGGGCAGGCACAGTGGGGAAGCTCCTCCACATCTACAAGGTCTGCAGCCACCGCGGCTCAAAAAGCAGGAGATGCACCGCCAGCCCAGGTGGAGCCTTGAGTCTGGGCCTTGGCTAGTCTTGATGTGGCTCCAGAAGGGGCTGGAGTTACCAAGATGACTTCTTTTGTTACCTAACTAGTGCCTGGGATGAGAGGTTGGAACCACTGGAAGTTAATTATGGGCTGAACGTCTGTATCCCACCCCAAAACTCATATGCTGAACCCCGTGTGGCTGTATTTGGAGATGGGGCATTTAAGGAAATAATAAAAAGTTAAATGAGGTCCTAATGGCAAGGCCCTGAAACAACAGGATTAGTGTCCTTACGAAATGAGACACCAGAGAGCTTGCACCCCCAGCCCTCTCTCTGCCGTGTGAGGACAAGGGCAGCGGTCTGCAAGCCAGGAAGAGAGTTCTCACCAGAAACACTAACACCCTGACCTCAGACTTCCAGTCTCTGCAACCATGAGAAAATACATCTCTGTTGCTTAAGCCATCCTGTCTGCGGGATTTTGTTACGGCAGCCTAACTAGACAATATGGGGCTTGTCAGCACTTCTCTCTCTTCGGGTGGTTTCTCCACATGACTGGCTTGGACTTCCTTGTAGTACGGTGGTCTCAGAGGAGTTGGGCTGCTTACGTCGTGGCTGTCCCCACACCTTCCCCCAAGCAAGCATTCCAAGATATCAAAGCAAAAGCAGACAAGTTTCTTCCAATTTTCCTATATGCTGTTACCCAAAAGAGTCACAGAGCCTATCCAGGTTCAAGAGAAGGGGGACTAGAAACCTCATCTCTTGATAGAAAGGATGTCAAAGAATTTGTGGCTAACTTTAATCTATCACGTTAACCTTTTAAAGCAAAAGAAGAACTCAAAAATCAGGAAAGACTGGATATTTTTGTTCAGCTCAAGAAAATAAACACATTCCCAAATTACAAATGTGTCAACGAAGAAATCGCAGGGGAAATTAGTAAATACTTGAAAATTACTAAATTTTAAATTAGTAATTAGTAATTTAGTAAATACTTGAAATGAATGAAAATGAGAAAACAACACACCAAAACTTAGGATGCAGGGCTTCGAGGGAAATTTATAGCTATAAATGCCTACATCAAGAGGAAAGATATCGGGTGGTGGTCTTAAGTGGGGGTGAGGGGTGAGTAAATGGATGAAGATGGCCAAGTGATACAAACTTCCATTCTAAGACATCTAAGTCCTGAGGATGTAAGGGCACAGCCGGAGGACTAGAGTCACTACTTCTGTATTGTATATTTGAGATTTATGAAGAGAGCAGATCTTAAAAGTTCTCATCACAAGAAAAAATGTTTATAAATATGTGTGGTGACACATCAAAAAATGGGCAGGAGACATGAAGAGGCACTTCTCCATAGAAGACATACAAATGGGGGTGCCCGGGGGGCTCAGTTGGTTGGGCGACAGCCTTTGGCTCAGGTCATGATCCCGGAGACCCGAGATCAAGTCCCACATCAGGCTCCCTGCTCGGCGGGAAGCCTGCTTCTCCCTCTCTCACTCCCCCTGCTTGTGTTCCCTCTCTGGCTGTGTTTCTCTCTGTCAAATAAATAAAATCTTTAAAAAAAAAAAAAAAAGGGCGCCTGGGCGGCTCAGTGGGTTAAAGCCTCTGCCTTCGGCTCAGGTCATGATCTCAGGGTCCTGGGATCGAGGCCCGCATCGGACTCTGCTCAGCAGGGAGCCTGCTTCCTCCTCTCTCTCTGCCTGCCTCTCTGCCTGCCTGTGATCTCTCTCTGTCAAATAAATAAATAAATAATTAAAAAATTTTTAAAAAGAAGACATACAAATGGCTAACAGACACATGAAAAAATGTTTGTCATCACTAGCCATCAGGGAAATTCAAATCAAAATCACATTGAGATACCACCTTATACCAGTCAGAATGGCCAAAATTAACAGGACAGGAAACAACAAGTGTTGGAGAGGCTGCGGAGAAAGGGGAACCCTCTAACACTGTTGGTGGGAATGCAAGTTGGTGCAGCCACTTTGGAAAACAGTATGGAGATTCCTTAAAAATTTAAAAATAGAACTATGCTATGACCCTGCAATTACACTACTGGGTATTTACCCTAAAGATACAAACTTAGTGAAAAGAAGGGCCACATGTACCTCAATGTTCATTGCAGGAATGGCCACAATCGCCAAACTGTGGAAAGAGCCAAGGTGCCCTTCAACAGACAAATGGATAAAGAAGATGTGGTCTCTATTACGCCTCCATCACAAAAGACAAATACCTAACTTTTGTACCAACATGGACCAGATTGGAGGAGATTATGTTAAGTGAAATAAGCCAAGCAGAGAAAGTCAAATATCATATGGTTTCACTTATTTGTGGAGCATAAAGAGTGATATGGAGGACAGTAGGGGAAGGAAAGGAAATGTGAACTGGAGTAAATCAGGGTGAGGGATGAAACATGAGAGACTTTGGACTCAGAAACAAACTGAGGGTCATGGAAGGGAGGGGGTGGGGGATGGGAGAGCCTGGGGGTGGGTATTTAAGGCATGAATTGCATGGAGCACTGGGTGTGGGGCATAAACAATAATGAATCATGGAACACTGAAAAAATAAAATAATGTAATAAAGTAAAATAATAAAATAAATATGTGAGGTGACAGATGTTAATTAAACTTATTGTGATCATTCTGCAATATGTACAAATATCAAATCATTATATTGTACACCTAAAACTAATACAATGTTATATATCAGTTATATCTCAATTTAAATTAAAAAAACATCTCAAATCAATAGCCTAACCTCCCACCCTAAGAAGCTGGAAAAAGCAAGAGCAAACTAAAAGTGAAGCAAGCAGAAGGAGGGAAATAAAAAGATTAGAGCAGAAAATAGTGAAATTGAAAAGAGAAGAACAAAAGAAAATATCAATGAAACAAAAAGCTTGTTCTTTGGAAAGATGAACAAATTTGACAAACCTTTAGCTAAATGAATCTAAAAATGAAGACTCAAATTACTAGAATCTTAAATGAAAAAGAAGACATTACTACTGACCCTACAGAAATAAAAACCATAATAAAGGAATTCTTGTGTGCCATGAACCACACATAAATATGCAAATATTATATAACATATATTATGAATAACCACATACCAATAAACTGTATAACTTAGATGAATTAGACAAATTCCTAGAAAGACATGAACTCCCAAAATTAACTTAAAAAGAAATAGATGATCTGAATAGACCTATAGCAAATGAAGAGACTGAAAAAGTAATCCAAAACCACTTACGAAGAAAAGCTCAGACCCAGAGACTTCACCACTGAATCTACCAAACATTTATAGATAAATGAACACTAATTCTTCACATACTCTTCTAAAAAATAAAAGAGGGGATAATACTTCTCAATGACCTATGAGGCCATTATTATCCTGATACCAACACTGGAAAGTATCACAAGAAAAGAGAACTACAGACCAATATCTTACATAAATGTAGATGGCAAAAGTCATCAATAAAATACCAGCAAGCCAAATTGGGCAACATATAAAAGAATTACACAACATAACCAAGTCGGATTTGTCCCAGGAATTCAGGATTGGTTCAACATCTGAAAATCAGTTAATATATCATATCAATAGAATAAAAAGCTAAGATCACATGATCATCTCAATAGATGCAGAGAAAGCATTTGACAAACTGCAACACCCTTTTGTGATTAACAACAACAACAACAAAAACTCAATGCCCAGGCACCACACCCAGTGCTCCACGCAATACGTGCCCTCAGTACCCACCACCAGGCTTTCCCATCCCCTCACCCCCTCCCTCCAAGTCCCTCAGTTTGTCTCTGTGTCCAAAGTCTCTCGTGTTTCGTTTCTCTCCTGAATTACCCTACTTCCCATTTACTTTCCTTCTCCTACTGTCCTCTATATTACCCCTTATGCACCGCAAGTAAGTGTTTACTTTTTTTTTACTTTTTTTTTGGTAGCGCTTTACAATTTAATTATAAACAAAGAACTTTGAATTTCCAGAAAGATATTATTTCTGTGATATAAAATTACTTAAAACAAAATGCAAGTTGGGAGAATTAATAAAATAACCCTTTAAAAAAAACTCAATGAACTAAAATCCAAAAGGAACTTCCTCAATCTAATAAAATGAATCTATAAAAAGCCCACAGCTAAATTCATGCATGATGGTGAAAGACTAGGTGTTTCCTCTGTAGGATCAGGAATCACACTGATCCTAGTGTTCGCTCTCACTATTTATTTTCCTTTTTTCTTTCAAGATTTTAACTATTTATTTAAAAGAGAGAGAGAGTAAGAGAGAAAGAGGGAACACAAGCAGAGGAAGGGGCAGAGGAAGAGGAAGAAGCAGAATCCCCACTGAGCAGGGAGCCTGATGCAGGACTCAATCCCAGGACTCTGGGATTATGACCTGAGGCAAAGGAAGATGCTTAACAAAATAAGCCACCCAAGCGCCCCTCACCATTTTTTTTCAACATTGTACGGAAATTCTAGCCAGTACTACCTTGAGAGATTAAATGTGGCCACAAATTCTTCGACATTCCTTCCATCCAGTCCATAAATAGAGGTAGTTTTACTTATTCCTCTCCAATCTGGATGCCTTTTATTTATTGATTTCCTGACTGGCTGTCAGCCAGGGGCCTGCATTCCTCTTTACCCTTTCCTTTTGGCTCCCGCCAGCAATGATCCAGTCCTTACAGCTCTCGGACTTCTTGGAAACAGCACAAGATCTACCAAGAAGCAAAGACCCCAGTCCTATAACCACCGGCACTGAAGTGGGACACCAGCCTAAATGAGCTTGGAAGCATATTGTTCCCAGAAAAGCCCAGCAGGTCTACATCTTAATTTTGGATGCTGAGCAGAGAAGCCAGTTAAGCCCAGTCCACTTAACCCTCTCCACTCTAGAGGACTGTAAGCTCACAGCCGGATGCTGTTAAGCTGTGAGGACTTGTTATGGCCGCAACAGAAAGCTAATACACACTCTTCCCCTGTGACTACTGACAATCTCCTCCAAGACCCTGCCTGGTGCATCAATGTAGCGGAAAGAAAAATTCATCTAGTCCTCAGACAGTATTCCTGTTCCTTTAGGAAAACACCGTTCATGGGCCTATGTGGCCCCAGGACAAAGCATGGAAGAAAAGGGGGGAGACCAATGAGCAAGGAGTTAATCTGCACGTAAAGTAACAGGGCAGGGGGAAGCTGGCGCCCAGAGTGTTCGCCTGGAGGGGGTTTCCTCCCTGTGCTTCTGTTGCTTTGTTCCACCCAAAACTTCTGCAACTTTGGGGCACACAACAGCCCTCTGTTAAATATTTTGAGGAGAGAAAGTAGAGAGACGGTGTCCATTTCAACTCCTGACTTAAAGGAACAACAGTGCAGGAAATAAACCAGTGAGGAAGCTATCCAGAGTCAGCTGGGACAGGTGAAGTTTCCCAGGCCGACTACCAGGGGGTCGGAACCTCAAGCCAGTTTGTTTGGGTTTCAAAGGAATGACCCCAGAAGCTGAAGGACTTCGGAATATCCAGGGGGCAGATTATTTCGGTCACTTTTTAGCTTGTACTTGCTTTAAACTGTTTTTTAAAAATAACTTCCCATTCCATATATGTAGTATCTCTTTCATTCTCTCTGAGAATACTAGCGTAATTCTTTTAATTTTAATTTTTAAATTTAACTTAATTTAAATTTGAATTATAATATTTCACTGTGATCTGAACATTTTTGATGTCCCCTGAGCTGCGTCTACTGTCCTGAGAGTCAGTTGTTCTGTCTGTGATCTCATCGTCTTCCATGTTCTCCGTCTCCCCGAATGTCAGCTGTCCCAGGTTCGGTCCAGATGTATGAACGGGGGACCGTGGTGGGGAAAGCTGAGCGGCCGAGGAGGCAGCTGCAAGCTTCCCCATCACAGAGAGCGCACATGGGCCTCGCCGCAGGCTCCTGGGCCCAGGGCTGGCCCCAGCCGGGCAGAACGGCCTTCCTTACCTTTGTTCCTTTGGTGTCCAATAGGTGACTCGAGCCCCTCAAGCTGTGCTGTTTCTCCCTTGCTCCCAATTCCAACACGACGGTCCCCTTCTCAAAGACTGGGTGTGGGATCCCCATTATGCAAATGGGACATCTCCTCTCCAGATTTGCCCACGATTGAGATCCATGCATCCAAATCCCTAACATAACGCGAACTCAACCTGCACGCAAATCACACGGGATGGGAGAATCCTAAGCCACTCCACCCAGCCTCAGGTGAAACAGGGCTGGAGAGGATCCTGGGCGGCTTCCCCTGGGATCCCATGGCCAGAGGTCGTGGCTGAGGACCCCAGAGGCTGAGGGAGTGGGTCGGGGGGAGCCAGGCTGGGCACGATGGCTGTGAGCTGTGCCCCACCGCCTGCACACACACGCACACACTCCCACCACCGCCAGCACAGCCGCCGTGGCCTCCTCACAGCATCGCTCTAGATTCCTCTCCTGCCGTTGGCATCAGTGTCCCGAGGCTGCCATGTCCAAGTGCCAGGAACCGGTGGCTTCGAACATCGGAAATGTCTTCTCTCCCACTCCCGGACGCGGGAAGGCTGCGATCAAGGGTCAGCAGGGCTGCGCTCCCCCCTGAGGCCTTAGAGGAGGGTCGTTCCGCGTCGCTCCCGGCTCCTGGCAGTTGTTGGCATTCCCGGGCCGAGGCAGCCAACCTCCAGTGCCCGGCTCTCCCTCCACACCACCATCTGCTCCGCATGTCTGGGTCTCTCCTCTTCTGTCCCCTATCAGGACATTTATCACTGAATTTCAGGCCACCCACATGATCCTGGATGGGATCCAAGAGGATCGCATCCAAAGACCCTTAACTTAATTACATGTGCAGAGATGCTTTTACCAAGCTGAGTCACACCCCCGTGTCGTGAGTGCCGGGCGCCTACGCGGGGGCCACCGAAGCCGGCACGGCAGCACGTGCCCCGCAGCTGGGCTTGGGCCGAGGGGCAGGGGCATGTGCCCGTGGTCCGCGGCTGGCTCACGGCCGCTCAGCGCAGCTGCCTACCCACTGCCCCGTGGAGGTGGGGGCCTGGGGCGCAGATGGGGTGGCCACCAACCAGGACAAGGGACCCTCTCCAAGGCGGTCATGAGACCCCGCGGCAGCACTCTTGAGCCCAGCGTGCCCCCCCTTGCTTCCCGGTGTTGCTGTTGCCAGAAACGCAACGGAAGCTGAGCCCAGAAGTGCCCAGGTCACCAGCTCCAACGGGGCCGTCACCCCTGCCCACAGACGAGGGCGCCCTTCGCCCAGCGCACCCCCCAACTCCAGGAGGGGAAGCGTGCCTAGCACCCGCTACCGCCCATGCCACCGCCTGGGGTCTTGCTTCAGATTCCGAAGAACTTAGACTCCAGCCATGCCCCCAGCTGACCACGTGACCCACTGCCCAGAGCCTCCTGGGGTTAAAACAACCACCACATGGGGTCGGCCCCACCACTACCCTGGACACCAGGACTGGGGGTCCTGGCCTCTTCCCAAGAGGACCGGGCTGACGCAGCGGCCCTGATTGTTCCCCAACCCCAGAGCTCGGAAGGCCTAGCTCAGGTCCGAGCGAAGCTGTGCCCCCTGGTGAGTGCGGAACGGATCCCCCTGGGGGGTCCCACCCGTCCCACCCCCAGGAACGAGCAGTGGCCTGGCTCTCCCTTCTGAACACGGCGGGGGGGGGGGCAGGTCTCCCCACACCCAGAGCTCTGCATGGCCCCCAGCTGCCAATGCTTCCGGCAGAGCGAAGGCCGGAAAGGAAACGGCTTGAAGTCCCCACCTCGCTCTTCAAGTAAATAAGATAAAAACAGGTGAGCTTGGAAGGTGGGCCTGTCTGGATGGGGTCTGGGGGACCCGAGAGTTAATGCATCCCCTGGAAACGGGGGTCCTGTTTTGTTCCCCACTGTGCGTGGCTGGACCTCCTTCCCCACACCAGGGCATCCGCTCCCCACGCCTCATGTTCAGCAAGCCCTGGAGAGCCTTTCTTAATAAACTATGAGTGTTAATACCCAGAGCAATAAATAAGACGCAGTTAAATTTTCCCCAGGGGGAAAGAAGTAGGTACTTCAGAATCGTAAAAACGTAGCTTTTCCACAAAACCGTCAGTATTAGACATAAATAGAGAACAAAAGGGCACTCGGGTTTGTTCATACTGTTCCATTTGTTTATACTAAGTGCATACAACATAAAAATCACCTACTCAATCTTTAAAATCACTCTTCTCCATCGTGTACATGAAAGCTATCGTTGAGAGGGTTTTTTTTTTAAATAACTCCAACCCATTTGGTGGTATCCAAACAGTGAGAAGACACAAATCTTATTTTTTTTTAAAAAGTTTCAACTTTTGAAAAAATTTGTTTCTAATTTTTTTTATTTTTTTTTTAAATTGAATAAAGAAATGCACGAAGGCAGGCAGGCAGGTGGGAGCAGCTTCCTGGGTCCTGTGAGCTGCCCCTGCCCCCGGAACGAGTGACCAGGAGGGGCCTCGGTCCAGAGACCCCTTTCTAACCGGTCGAGGGGCGCTCCCAGGCCACCCCTGTGCGCCCCACATGCAGAGACCCAGCGCCGGCAGCGAGAGTTACGAAGAGGAGAGAATGCTGAGAGGCCTGATGTCAGGGGCCAAGGGCACGGCCAACCCCAGCTCTGTCCATGCGCTGCGGGACCTGGGGTGGGACTTAAGCCGCTCACTCACGGAAGCCCTTGTCTTAGCCAGAAACTAGAGACCCGGCACACCGCCAAGTGGCTGAGGGAAGAGTCCCTGGAGCGTGTTCCAGGCGCCCACGACAGAGCCCGGAGCGAATGGCAGTTTTTAGGTGATGAGCGACCGCCCTTATCTGTCGTCTGGAGGGGGCGGACACTGCCTGGGAGGGCGAGATCACCGTGGAGTGAGAATGGGGTGAGCTCCTGCCAAAGATGAAGTGACACACAGAAATCCAGCCAGAGGGCAGCAACGTGGTTTTTACGGCCTGAATCCACAAGGACAGAGAGAAGCAGAGGTGACGAGGAGCAGAGATCAGTAAGCGGCCCTGACGGTGCCCATCCAGGAAGGGCAGCTCCTCGGCCAGGAGTCAGGTGCCCAGGGCTAAGCCAGCCAACCCCACGAGTGCCCAGCGGGTGCGCAGGCAGGGGGCACGCTGTCTCCGAAGGGGGGGCGGGGGATCCAGTGGGAGGAGTGGTTGCAAGTCTTGAAGGAAACACTGAGCTCTCCTGTGGGCTCCGCTGGCCGCGCTGCCCGGAGGTTTGATTCCCCGGAGAGGGCAGAGCCCAGGGTCTCAGGTTCCAGCGCCGAGCCCAGGGCGCGGGCTCCACGGTGAGCACCGGGGAGTAAACAAGGCTCTCCACTCTGAGACCTGCAGCCTTCCTCCCAGCGGGCTCCCCGCTCACCCTCCAGCCCCCAGCCGGAACAGGGCAGCCTAAGAGCAAAGCCCTCAGTCTCCCTGCACAGGCCGCCCCTGGAGCGATGAGAAGCACCGCCCACCTCAGGCTGCCAGATAAATATAGATTTCGGGAGTTAAATAATTTTTAGCATTAATTCATTTCACACAATATTTGGGACATACTTTTACCAATAAGTTACTTATTGTTTTTCTGGAACCCACATTTGACTGGGCTTCCTGTATTTTTATTTGTTAAATTCGGCAATTTCATCTCCCAGCCAAAGCACACGCTCACACGTGTGTGCATGCTCATGCACGGGTGTGTGCACACCCACACACTCACACAGGGGCACATGCACACTCACCTGTGTCTGTACATACGCACACATGCACACTCAAACATGTGTGCACACTCACACATGGGCACAACACACAAGCAGGCACACACGTGCACACTCACGCTTGGGCGCAGGGACACAAGCAGGCGTGCACGTGCACACTCACGCATGGGCGCAGCACACTCATGCACGTGTGCACACAGCTCACAAACAGTTTTTCACTATCTCATCTTCGATATGAGCTGTCAAAGGTCATGACACTTTAGGGGAAGCCCTGTGCTGGGGACGGGGTGGCGGGGGTGGGGCAGGAGGGACAAAGCAACTCAGAAGAAGGAGAAAGCTGGAAGATGGAGGTGGGGAAAGCTGAGCCTTGGGCATAAGTGTGCGCGGTGAGTGGAGAACCGTAAGAGACACGTCATGAGACAGCTGACAACTCTGAGGGCAAAGAGAAGGCCCTAGAAGTGTCTAGGGAGGAAAGAGGGGGGTTTCTCACCCGACCAAGCGTTACAATGGCACAGCCTCCCCGCCACAGTCCCAGGAGCTGGAGGAGACCCAGCAGTGCCCTGGAGACGCTGAGGAGAACGATTTCCAACTCGGGACTCGAAGCCCAAACTGGGTCAAATATAGACATTTTCAGAATTGCAAGATCCTCCCGACCGACCACCTCTACCCGCTTCTCACAAAGGCCCGGAGCAGTGCTCCACCGAAGGCCCAGAGTCAACTCACCTCGGGGAGACCGGGGAGCAGGACAGAAGCCCCCGACCGAGACAAGCCGCGGAGGCTCCAGGGGAGCCTGCCCCCAGAAGACGGGCCCAGAGGTGGGGTTTGTGCGGGTGGGGGAGAGCGCAGGAGCGCAGTCGCGGCAGACGCACGGAAGTCAAAGCCAACGACCAAACCGAGTCATCACTGGCCCCAGACGACATAACACCCTGTCCGGCAAGAAGAAGTCGCTTCTATTCTACACAGCTTAGCTGCAAGTAGTGAGGACAGACTATTCATCTCAGGGAGATCATGACCACCGGAGTGGAAAGGCAAGGGACAGGAAGCTCGTGTGTGTGCCCGCACGTGTGCATGCGTGTGCGTGGGGGGACCCTATGTGGCAGAAAGGCAGCAGATCTGAAAACCATAAAGTAGCTGTATAACTAAGCAGTTCTATGACCTGTGTGGACACCAGGGAGACTGGAAGGCGGGGTGACCGCGTCCGCCCCCAGCAGGAGGGCTGCTGGGTGTGTGCACAGCAGGTAGAAAGGACAACTAAACTTCTTTCATTTTTTTAAAGATTTTATTTGTTTATTTGACAGAGAGAAACACAGCCAGAGAGGAAACACAAGCAGGGGAGTGAGAGAGGGAGAAGCAGGCTTCCCGCCGAGCAGGGAGCCCGAAGCAGAGCTCGATCCCAGGTCTCCGGATTCATGACCTGAGCCGAAGGCAGACACTTAACGACTAAACCCCCCAGGTGCCCCTAAACTTTTTTTAAAGTGGAGTTTTGTTTTGTTTTCAATCTAGGCAAGCATTAAGCTAGAGCCGGGGTAAAGACCGGGAGTTTTCAGCAGCGCTGTTCACGGCCATGGCCAGCCAGGGCGGCCACCTGGAGACAACGTCCTGGTGTCCCCAGGGGCCCGGGGCTCCGGGTGGCGGTCTGTCCCGAGAAAGAGCGGCCGGAGCACTCAGTCCAGGCAGCTTCAAGCCAAGACCCCTCGCCTCTCCTCCTATTTACCAAGCTGTCTTCTCTGAATTCTGGGGCCACCCAATTAGTTTCCTACTTCTGCTGTTACAAATTAGTGCAACTTTAGGGGCTTAAAATAACACACATTGATTATCTTACGGTCTGGAGCTCAACCCCAAACTGAGTCTCTGCACTAAAGCCAAGGCGTCGGCGGGGCTGTGTCGCTTCTGGGGGATACGCGCACTGAGGACGTGCACGACACTCTCCGCCCCCCAAGATCCTCAACTGAATCACAGCCTCAAAGGCCCTTTGGCCATGGGGCCCAATGCGCACCGGCTCTGGGGCTGAGGATGGGGACAGCCCACCCCAAGCTGGCCGTGATGGACACAACGGAGGAGTTCACACGGATGCAGGGGGTCTCTAGACCTGGAAGCGCCAAGGACGTGCGTGCTCCCTCCAAGCCCGAGAGGGGTCCCCAGAGTGGTACGGGCACAGACTGGGCTTGTAAGCCCCAGACCGGCGGCCGCCTGGGCACTGTGCCCGGGTCCTCATTCATAATGGAAACCAAGTGATGACACAGAAAGGCTCTTGCCCTTGAAAGAAGGTTCGGCCCTCCCCGTGCCCTGGAGACAGAGACGCGGCGCACCACGCAGGCCGGGGAGCCGGCCACACGCCAGGGTCAGGAAGCAGACGGAGGCCCGGCGCAGCGCCTTTGTGATCATGGAGGCAGGAAGGAGCCGGGGAAGGCGCCCCCTGTGGGCCAGCGGTCAGGACAACCATGGGCCCACGACAGCAAGTTTGCGGTGAAGACGCACGGCTTGGGTTGCGAGTCTGGCCCCGTGCTTCACAGTCACGTGGGGAGGTCTGGAGTGACCCATGTCAGAGAGCCGGCAGAGATCAGCAGTGATTGATAGTGACTGATCCATTGTTCCAGCAGCCCTGGGACGCTAACACGTGCCGCTCCCGGGAGCAACCCTGCGACAGTTGGCGTGGGCACACGCAGAGGACTGGGAACACAGAAGGGATCAGGATGCGGCTGGAGGGGCCGGGGCCTGTGGGTGCAAGGAGACTGGAAGTCACCGCGGTGGGCACGGGGTCCTGAGTCCAGCAGGGACTGTCCAGGGGTGTCGGACACCCGAGGCCACGCTCCAGGCGGGCTCCTCAGCGAGGACCGGGCAGCCCACAGGAAGGCGACGGTGAGAAGGACTCTCTGCGACCTGGGCCAACGAGTCGGTATGGCAGGTGGACGGTGGGCGGGGGATCACAGCTGGAGTGACACAAGCTTTGGGCTCTTGTGGCCAGAGGAGAACCCCAGAAAAGCAAAACCCCAAACAGAACTGCCTTGGGAAGTCTGCCTGAGGCTCAGCTGCCCAGCGCAGAGCAGAGCCGGGGGAGATGGAGAGGGTGGAAGGCCCAGGACGTTCTCGAGGTTTTCGCGCATCTCAGCGGTGCACAGGGAACTCTGGCTACAGCGAGGAGAAAGAATTACGGCTTGTGAATGAGGAAGGCGAGAAGCAGCCCCAGGCTGGGCTCCCCCTGCCTGAGACACTGGGGTGGGAAGTTCAGGATGAATTTCAACTGTGACGACCAAGGTGATTTAGAAGGTAAAACACTTGCATTTGTGTCGGATTTCCACACCTTCCCCCTCCAGGTCCCCGCGCCCTTGCTCCCCACACCGCATCGCTCAGCCCGCACCCCCCTGATGACAGCAGGCTTCAGGGTCTCACGTCTGCAGGTTAGAGCCCTCCACAGGCCTCCTGCTCCCCCGGGGCCCACTGAGAGCCTTCCTCGGACGTGATCCTTTGGCCGGGCCACCCGGGGAGGAAACTCGCCCTCCTGCTTGTGGTCTCGCCAGCGCGGCGGGGCCCCGAGCACACACTGCCCCCATTGTACACGAGGCCCCCACTGGCCAGCGGCCAGGCTCACCCCCGTCATGACATATTTTTTAAATCCGACCATCTATGCACTGAGGTTGGTAGCTCTAGGTCGCTGATGTAGTTAATTTCACCACTACATTGAGTTTGAACGAACTGAAAGGAAAACACAAATATAAAACAATGCCTGGCCAGTCTCAACACCACAAGAACAGGTGTTTCCTATCTGTATCCCCCTCGCTCTGCATTGGCCCTGCTGCCTCTTTTCCTCCCCAGGAGCTAGGTGGGCCCCGAGGCATTTTCTTTCAAACAGCTTAGTGATAAACCTATGGGTCCCAGGGCCCAGCTGGACCTCCCCTTGGGACCCGGCTCTCCAGGGTCGTTCAAGCGCAGCAGATGGAGCAGGAAGGCTCATCTGTCACTGCAGCTGGCTGGACCCCGGGGCTAGCGACGTGCGGCCGTCACGTGCTTCTAACTCCCGCTGCAGACGACAAGCCGGAGTAACACGACTGTCTGTGGACAAAGTGAGACATTTATTCCAAGCCTCCCCCCTCCTTCCTTCCAGAATTGTACTCTACAGTTTTGCAAACAGTGATTTTAAAAAGCAGTAATAAAAGGGCAGACTGGCCAAATAAAATGATCAGCAGAGAACCCCACGGTTTTTTTAGAGAAATTCCTCTTTCTTGGGCGCCATATTGGAATGGGGCCTCACATCAGGCCAGTGACAGACGCTTGACTTGAGGGGCCTCCGTGACCCTCCCTTCAGGTCAGGGGCCTGAGCCCACGCCGGCAGGTGGCCCACACAGGGGTCAGCCCGATGGCCTGAGTTCCTGGGGGCGGTGTCCCCTGTCAGCCGACTCCCTGGGCACACAGCCGGTGAAGGCCCACCGCCCCCATGCTCGGGGTGGAGGCGGATGGGGGCAGAGAGGATCCTGCCCCTGGTGGTTCTTCATAAATTGGTGTTTGGTAAATGAAGGCCGATGGGATGACGGTGCGTGCCCCTCCCCACCGGGGGCTAGCGCCAAGTCACAGGGCGGCCCGGGCTCCTGGGAGAGGCTGCACTTGAAAACACCATGACAGGTCAAAAGAGAAACCACAGGAAAAGCTTTGTTCCTGCTTGTTGAACAAGGGGCCCTGTGTTTTCGTTTGGCTCCGAAGCCTGCAAATTACACGGCCGCCCAAGCTACTGCCCGGGGTCCACCCTGGAGGAGGAGGAAATGTGCCGCTATCGGGGTGCTGACACTGCGGGCCAGGGAAGGGCCTGCTGCCTGCCAACACGCCGGGAAAGCAAGGCGATGGCGGGGGGTGGGGTCCCTTGATCGTAAAGATAAGGGAATGAGGCCAGAGAGGAGGGTGAGGTCCTCAGGGGGACGCCCTGCCCCCCAAGGTGGGTTTGAGTCAGAGAAGACGGACAGTGTGGCCCTGGGTGGGGACCAGCCCCGGGCAGCTCTCCCTGCCACACTTGGTCAGAGGTGGCAGTTGCGGGGAGGGCCCCCCATCCCAGCCCGGGCTGCTGCGTGCGCCTCCAGTCTCCGCTCGGCACATGCACAAGAGACGAACTGACTTTTCTTAGCCTTTGGCCTTTCTACCAGCCAGTGTGGAGCTGAGTCTACCAGGGAGAAAAATGACCAGTAACTCCTCCGAGAGCCTCAACCTACTTGGACGGCCAACGCAGCACTCTTCAGAATATTTTCAATTCTCTTGGCCCCCTGAAAAAAATCACTTATTGTGAGACTATAAATGAGATCAATATAAAGATATATTTTTAATATAAAAATATTTTTAAAGCTTCTTTTGCTCTGCCTAGGACCCCATGAATACACCTATCTGTTAAATACATCCAGCCCCAGAAGGTTTCATTAAGCATCGGAGCCCTCTAAATTCCTCATCAGGCCCAGCCCTGTGAAAAGAACAGAATTTAAGAGCCGCGAGAACGTCCACTTGGCGGGGCTGCGCCCCGCCCCCGCCTGTCACAGGGCCCTTTGTAGGGCTGAATATATTTTGGCTTGGGGCAAAGAAAATGCATTTGCCAAAAGGGTTATTATTACCTTAGCAGTGATTCATTTAAGTGGTTTCCCGGGAGTGGTGTTTTATTATGATTTCTCAGCTCTCAGCTCGGTTCTTTCCCCTGCTGGGGGACCAGGCGGGTCAGAGCACAGACGGCCCATTCAGCCTGCCCTCGGGGTCCAGCCACAGCCTAGGTCCTGCCGCCGCCCCAGGTGAGCTGCTCGAGGTCCCCGCGGGCCTGAGCTGGTGGGGCGGTCCACGTCCAGGGTAGGAAAGTGAGGCCACCCCCGTTCCTGGTTCCCAGGACTTATCAAAGCCCACAACAGCCCTTCTGTGTCCCAGCCGTGCCGGGCAGTGATGTTCTGTCCTCGCTCTGACCCTCACTAGCTGCAGGAAGACAGAGACGAAGCACCGAGAAAGGAAACCGCACTTGCCAGTAAGGTTTGCAGGAGAGCCAGGCTTTCGAGAGATGGCTCACCAGAACAAACACAATGGGAACTGAGACAGATGTGACATTACGAAAGCTCCCGAGTGTGCAGCGAGTCCTTCCCGGGTTTGGTCGGAAAACAGCATCTTGTGACGTGATGAGCATGGTGAGCCGTCAGCAGATGCCGGGAAACGCGCCAGCACGGCGGGAGCTGGTGGAGTTGGGAGTCAGGGACGTCCAGGAAGAGCCCAGGTGTCCTCACGGTGTCCTGGTGGTGTCCTCACTGGGGGAAGCAGACTCCCGGACACGCAGCCATCAGCCCAACCCCGCCTTCCTGACCCTTAAGCAGTCTTCATCTCCTCCCTGCAGGAGTGAAGGGACAGCCATTCTCTTCCCATGACACGCTGACCAGAGCCACAAAGGGGGTCCCAGAACCCTCATCCAGGAGCCCCGGCCTCATGAGGAAGCACTCCCCACAGAGCCATGGGCTCAGGTCCCTGAGGTGACTCCTTTGTGTCCAGCCCC
Organism: Spilogale gracilis; assembly: GCA_004023965.1. Taxonomy (NCBI): domain Eukaryota; kingdom Metazoa; phylum Chordata; class Mammalia; order Carnivora; family Mephitidae; genus Spilogale; species Spilogale gracilis. Next base: position 42,035 of record PITA01016645.1, read on the forward strand.
CTCCCCAGAGACTGAGGGCATTCTGAGGGAATGGGAGTCAGTCGCTAAGCAGGACAGGAAGGGGCAGTGGGGGGAGGGCCCCCAATCAGAGGCAGCCCCCCACCCCCATGCTAACCTTCCTGTCCACAGAGAATCTGCCCAAGGGAGACCCTCCCTCCCTCCGTGGGGACCTGACCCTCCCACAGAGCCAGCGCAGCACCAGGCTCCCTGCCCATGCCCATTTCACCTCTTAGACCTGTGCCACGAGGACAGTGGCCACTGGACAGGGGGCCACTGAGGTGTGCGGTTCCTGTCAAAGACGAAGGACTGGCACTATCTCTCTGCTGGCTTTTATGTGGCTTACAGGTTGAAATAAAGAGACTAGATTGATTTGTTCTATCATGTTGATTGGTTTGCGAGTGTTGAACCATCCTTGCATCCCTGGGATAAATCCCACCCAGTCATGGTGGATAATCTTTTTAATGTATTGTTGGATCCTGTTAGCAAGGATCTTGTTGAGAATCTTGGAATCCATATTCATCAGGGAAATTGGTCTGAAGTTCTCTTTTTTGATGGGGTCTTTGTCTGGTTTGGGGATTAGAGTAATGCTGGCTTCATAGAAAGAGTCATAAAGTTTTCCTTCCGTTTCTATTTTTTGAAAGAGCTTCAGGAGAATAGGTGTTATTTCTTCTTTGAATGTTTGGTAGAATTCCCCAGGGAATCCGTCTGGTCCTGGGCTCTTGTTTTTTGGGGAGGTTTTTGATCACTGCTTCAATCTCGTTACTAAATACAGGTTTATTCAAATTGTCAATGTCTTCCTGTTTCAGTCTTGGAAGTTTATAGGTTTCTAGGAATGTATCCATATCTTCTAGGTTGTTAAACTTTTTGGCATATAATTGTTGATAGTAATTTCTGATTATTTTTTCTATTTCCTTGGTGTTAGTACTGATCTCTCCCCTTTCATTCATAATTTTATTAATTTGGGTCCTTTCCCTATTCTTTTGGATTAGTTTGCCCAATGGTTTATCAATCTTATTAATTCTTTCAAAGAACAAGCTTCTAGTTTCATGATGTGTTCTACTATATCTCTGGCTTCTGACTCATTGATCTCTGCTCTAATCTTAATTATTTCCCGCCTTGTTTGTGGGGTTGGTTTAATTTGTTGTTGATTTTCCAGTTCTTTAAGGTGTAATGAGAGTTGGTGTATTCGGGATTTTTGTATTCGGGAATTTTTTTGAGTGAGGTTTGGATGGCTAGTATTTCCCCCTTAGAGCTGCCTTTGCTATATCCGATAGGTTTTAGAGCGATGTATCTTCATTCTCATTGGTTTCCATGAAGTGTTTCAGTTCCTCTTTGATTTCCTGGTTGATCCACAGATTCTTGAGCAGGATCGTCTTTAGCTTCCAAGTGTTTCATTTTCTTCTGAACTTTTTGTTGTGGTTGAGTTCCAGTTTCTCAGCATTGTGGTCAGAGAATATGCAGAGAATAATCTCGATCCTCTGGTATTGGTTGAGCCCTGATCTGTGACCTAGTATGTGGTCTACTCTGGAGAAAGTTCCATGTGCACTCGAGAAGAATGAGAATTCTGCTGTTTTAGGGTAAAATGTTCTGAATATATCTATGAGATCCATCTGGTCCAGTGTATCATTCAAGGCTCTTGTTTCTTTGTTGATTTTCTGCTTAGATGATCTGTCCATTGCTGATAGTGATGTGTTAAGATCTCCTGCAATTAATGTGTTCGTATCAATATGACTCTTTATTTTGCTTAACCATTGGTTTATGTAGTTGGCTGGTCCCATGTTGGGGGCATAAATATTTACAATTGTTAGATCTTCTTGGTGTATAGACCCTTTGAGAATGATGTAGCATCCTTCTGTGTCTCTTACTACAATCTTTATATTAAAATCCAATTTGTCTGATATGAGAATTGCTACCCTGGCTTTCTTTTGAGGTCCACGGGCATGAAAGATGGTCCTCCATCCCCTCACTTTCAATCTGGAAGTGTCTTTAGATTCAAAATGTGTCTCTTGTAAACAGCATATGGACAGGTCCTGTTGTTTTATCCAGTCTGTAACCCTATGCCTTTTTATTGGAGCATTTAGTCCATTCACATTGAGAGTGATTCTTGATAGATACGTCTTTATTGACATCATCTTGCCTGTGAAGTTCATGTTTCTATAGATTACCTCTATAAATTTCTGTTCTGTGTCACTCTTGGGTTCGTTTCTCTTTTATTGAACCCCTCTTAATATTTCTTGTAGTGCTGGCTTGGTGATTGCATAATCTTTTAGACCCTGGCGGTCCTGGAAGCTCTTTATTTCTCCTTCCATTCTGAAAGTCAACCTTTCTGGGTACATTATCCTTGATTGCATTTTTTTTTCATGTAACTTCCTGAATATGTCTTGCCAGCCCTTTCTGGCTTGCCAGGTTTCTGTGGATAGGTCTGATGTTATTCTGATGGTCCTCCCTGTATATGTAAGGGATCGCTTCCCCTTAGCTGCCCTTAAGACATATTCTTTGGTTTTATGATTCATGAATTTCACAATTATGTGCCTGGAAGTTTTTCTGGCCTCATTGATCTTGGGGGGTGTCCTCTCTACCTTTAGGACACAAACATTTGTTTCATTCCCCAAATCAATAAAAGAAGAGAGAAGAACCACATGGTACTCTCAATTGATGCAGAAAAAGCATTTGGCAAAATACAGCATCTGTTCCTGATTCAAACTCTTCAAAGTATAAGGATAGAGGGAACATTCCTCAACCTCATAAAATCTATATATGAAAAACCCACAGCAAATATCATCCTCAATGGGAAAAACTGACAGCCTTTCCTCTGAGATCAGGAACAAGACAAGGATGCCTACTGTTCAACATAGTGTTAGAAGTCCTAGCAACAGCAATCAGACAACAGAAAGAAATAAAAGGTATTCAACTTGGCAAAGAAGAAGTCAAACTCTCTCTTTGTAGATGACATGATACTCTATGTGGAAAACCCAAAAGACTACCCCCCAAAGTACTAAAACTCATAAAACAATTCGGTAATGTGGTAGGATACAAAAATCAATGCACAGAAATCAGTTGCATTCTTATACACTAACAATGAAAATTTAGAAAGGGAAGGGATATCAGAGAATCAATTCCATTTATTATAGCACCAAAAACCATAAGATACTTAGGAATAAACCTAACCAAAGAAGTTAAGGATCTGTACTCGAGGAACTACAGAACACTCATGAAAGAAATTAAAGAAGACACAAAAAGATGGAAGAGCATTCCATGCTCATGGATCGGAAGAATAAACATTGTCAAAATGTCTATACTGCCCAGAGCAATCTACACTTTAAATGCCATTCCGATCAAAATTCCACCAACACTCTTCAAAGTGTTGGAACAATCCTAAAATTCATATGGAACCAAAAAAGACCTCGAATCACCAAGGAATTGTTGAAGAAAAACAAAGCTGGGGGCATCTCATTACCTGACTTCAGGCTTTATTACAAAGCTGTGATTACCAAGACAGCGTGGTACTGGCACAAAAACAGACAAATACACCAATGGAACAGAGTGGAGAGCCCAGATATGGACTCACAAATCTATGGTCAAAACATCTTCGACAAAGCAGGAAAAAATATCCAGTGGAAAAAAGATAGTCTATTCAATAAATGGTGCTGGGAAAATTGGACAGCTACGTATAGAAGAATGAAACTAGACCATTCTCTTACACCACACACAAAGGCAAACTCGAAATGGATGAAAGACCTCAACGTGAGGCAGGAATCCATCAAAATCCTGGAAGAGAACATAGGCAGTAACCTCTTTGACATTGGCCACAGCAACTTCTTTCAAGACACGTCTCCAAAGGCAAAGGAGACAAAAGCAAAAATGAACTT